>AYJT01098803.1:0-15684 GCA_001278415.1 Ocimum tenuiflorum | reverse complement strand
TTTGGCTGCGTTTCCGCGTCTATACCAAATTCAATGTTTTCATTTATTTTATTTATGTATTTAATTCACCATACTATTGCTGTTGGGAAATATTTTGTGGGAGGTGAACATTGTTAGTACACAATTAATCCTAATCCTGTTTTAAAACGTTCACATGCTCAATTACCGGAAAACTATGTGTAAAGATTCTATGATAAAAGAGGTTTAGAATTCGAATCCTACTCCTCATCCTCTAACTTTGAAAAATGCTCACCCTACTTTTTACAACATTATGGTTACAGTAAAAATGCATCATTTTCGTAAAGGTTTTGCAGTACAGTAAAACATCTATAAATTAATATCTTTGGGACCATGATATTTTATTAATTCAGAAAGATATTAATATATCGATAAATTAATAATTTATTAATTTAAAAAAATTTCTCCATTCATCAAATATAACTTTGACAAAAATATTGTATACAAATAAATTGCCATAATATTCCAATTAATGAAAAATAAGTAGATTCATGTATTTGTTAATATATTCATGTATCAAATTGCTTTCAACACAATAAAATCCGCTCAAATGATGAAGAAACCTCAAGGGACTTAATTGAGACAATTTTTGAATAAAGCTTATATGAACTTGAGAGTATGATCAACGGTATTGGCTATCACAATAAAATTGACATCAATAACTTGTTGAATTATCTCGGTGAAAATGACAGATGTTTACAAGTTCAAAATTTAGAGGAAATCGTGGCTTATGTTGTTCAAAGATCTACTAATGATGAACTTTAAGATGATTCAACTCCACTTGAATCAGTTACGCGAAAGGAAGCATTGAACGCGTCAACAACATTTCACAACTTTTTGCTGCGGTTGGAGAGCTCAACTCCAGAATTTGTGGGCGTAATTAGAAAAGTTAAAATGAAATTGAATTAGATTTGAATATTTTTAAGAAAAAAAAAACAAATTACCATAGATTCATATTTTAGTACATTATCATAGTAGTAAATGTAGTATTTATGAATTATTAATTTATAGTTTTGATGGGACCTTTATATTTATAAAGGAATTTTCAAAAAAATTATTATATTATTATCGTATCGAATTACATGATTTTTTACATTGGCCCAAGTCGGGATCGAAGAAATTTATAATTTAATAGAGTTTATTAATTTAAGTAGCATTAATTTATTGAGGTTCTATTGTATTTCGGAACACAAAATATTAACAATTACATCAAGAGTTGGTGTTTGATATACTAAGTTTCGTTCTCATCTTTTGATATACCAACAATATGGATTTCTCCGTTCCAACATGTGAGCTTAGCCACGAACATTGGAAGTTAGAGGAAAAACTATATCATGTGAAAAGCTCGTATACGCATGCACATCAAGTTAATTAATAAACGAGCACCGATTGTTAGATGGTTGGTCCGATAGTAATTTGATTTGCATGTATTTTGAGATTATTTTGATGTGCTTTCAATATTACAAACATACAAACCATGATACTATATTCTTGATTTGTGTTTATTTTGGGATATTATGTTTGTTTGAGCTATTTTGTAGGATTTGAATGAATAACAATAAAAAAAGGAATGAAAATATGTACTGCAAAATGGTCCACTAAAATGGTCCATAGTCCCGCTATACTTGGATATGGATATGAATATGGTTAAATATATATTTGAATTAGCTTTTCAATGCAACTTGAAACACCTAATCCTGTGTTCATATGCAAAAGTTAGAACCAAAATCGTGAAGTCGCACAAAACTATTTAGAATTTCCCGCATTGGTTGGAAATCAAATATTATATGATTTATGAGTGGACTTGATGGATTCTTCTGACAACTATGGTAACCAGTTTAACTATGTGATGACGAGTTCAAAGTAGTTGTTGGCAGATCCATTATGTCGTCGCACCGCTAAAGGCTCCCACTCCATGGGTCCGAAGCGTTACACTGTCAAAAACAAAAGATCAATCAATCATTCCATGATGCTATTTCGGTTGATAGATCTTGAACTTCTGACGCCTCCAAAATACAAAAACACGAGAAAATCAATATTTTTTATTAGGAGCCGAGGATTGGCGATCCTAGTCTATTTTCTGCGCAAATTTCATCTACAAAGTCCCGTTTTGTCCCTTACTTAATGGGATATGTATATATCCTCAATCACACAAGATTTACAGGTTCTTACACAAGTATTCTAGGGTTCATACATTCCAAAGGAGAGAAAATAATCAAAATCTCAGTTCGGAGTTCATACAGAGGAGAGGAGATTCAAAACTCAAAATCTAAAGAATACGATTATTCTGTATCTTAGCTTAGAGTCCTGGATTTGAAATTTTGTGAAGAGAGGAAAACTTTTCAAAGACCATTAAAAAACAACATATAATTTACAGAATGGACAAGTATAATTTATATTCATTGCATGTATAATTTATGGAGCATGAAGGTACAATTTATAGAAGTAATGACGACAACACCGATAAAGATGTCGGAGGATGGCGTTGCGAGTGGAGATGGAGGGGGATGACCAAGGAATTTACATACTTGTTGTTTTGGATTGAAATGAGAATCAATTAAGTTTTTGAAATGGATAGAGTGGAGTCAAATGAATGGATTGATTTAACGGAAAACTTCCCTTAAATCATTAATTTAATAATGGAAACCCACTCGGCTACTCCACAAAGTCCAAGGGGTAAGGTGGTGTGCTCCCTGTCGCAAACTAGTGATGGATATTAAAGGGCGGTATTTTGTGGCATTATCTTAAAGCAAGTTAATTGTTTTCAAACATTAATTGATCGATTTTAGTGTTTCTATGACTATTTGAGCATGGAGCTAGCCATATGATATGTAGCTATAATAATTATAATACGAAAATGTTAGTGGATTATGAGTTTTAAGTAGTGATTGTTTAATTACGTGAAACAAAAATTACGTTTTTTACATGCAATATAGCATAATTGTGAGAATCTGTTTGAGTTTGTTGATGGTGTTCCGAGTTTATACAAATTGGTTCGTTGCGCTTGAAGTGTGTCTCCCAACGTATGTCATGTTCTCGAAACTTGATATTGTAGTGAATGAACACATCTCAGAGGAAAAGAAAAAAAAAAGACTATATTTTTGTTAGGTAAAAAGATAATGTGAAAATTAATGTAAATATAAGAAATGAGAAAGAATCTGGGCACACGTAACGGCAATTAATAATTCATGCGCCAACAATTTTTAAGCATGATCCAACTGAAGAGTGATTGATGATGAACCCAAAATTTGATTTCACTCTACTAACTAGGCATTTGGATAAAATCCTTGAACATTCTGTGTCCATGACAACTACCATTTTATAGCCTAATTTTTGTACCTTTCTCAAAAGAAATAACACAGCAATACAAAAAAACATTATTCCACGAAGGGACTTCATTTTGTTGATCTTCCTTCCAAAATTCTCATTCTCATTTCTCCGTTTTTCCGTACTTGTAATACGATTACCCTTGAAATAATTAACTTAAAATTGTTTGAAAAGAAATCAAAAGGTCAAAAATAAATCCAGGAACATTTGACCAAATTTTGTAGAGGCATTGTTGAATCACTCACTATTAGGTAGACGTCGTGGGAGCCTCAATTCTTCACGTTAAAAAATATTGCTCTTTCATCGGTAGGGCCCACTGGCATAGGACATAATATCTGCCTCGTCAAAAACTGGTACATGCTTTGCTTGCCTGCTCTATTTTTTGCCCACATTATATACTCAGAACCTAACCTAGTATTAGCATCTCCTTTTTTTCTCAACCATCACACAACATCTGTACACTCTAATCACAATGCCCTTGCCCACTCCCACCTGCTGTTCTGTCAAACTTCTCTTCTAAATGCAAAATCTCAAGCCTGCAAACATATACTGCACCATCACTACCACCTTCATCTCATTTTACGTCGCGCTTAACAGAAAAACCTTCGTCTCTGCAAACATATTCCAAACTATATCAATAATTGTTTTTGGCAACTACAACATACCACAACCCACAAACCAAGACTTGCCTGAAACTTGGACTCTTGCATATTTTCCATTAACTCCGCAATCTGAAGCTGCTTCAGCACTGTGGCGTGTACTAACTGTGAGCAAAAGATTTGTTTTTTCATCAAGACAAAAATTTACAGGAGATTAATAGATTTGGTGGATGTCTTACCCTCTTTGTATGCTCGAGGTCACACTCCATGTTCTTGATCCTGTCGAGTGATTGCTGAATTATTTGATCTTTCTCGGCTGGAATTTCAGTAGGTTTGCTGTTCAGTTCTTCCAGCAGACTTTCAAGTTTTTGGATACGCTCTAAACATGGATGAATCTCCTCCTCTTTTCTAACAGCATTCGCATAGATGCCAGGGTTGGTTTTTGGTTCAGGGTCATTCATTAAACTCTTTGGTTGAGAAACATTGCACACTCTCCAACATTCAGTTGGTATCTTTTGGATAAACTCAAGAAGTTTGATCACGAAAAATATTAATGTTCTTGACACATAACTAAAACTTCTCTTCATAACGTTGTCCCGGATAGCATCCAGCTGGTACTTGATCATACCTGATACAATCCCATTAACAAAATTTAAGCAACAGACGTTGAAGAAGTGTCTAACTGTTAAAGTGTCAATTGTATGTGGAGATATATGTGTAAAGTTTTCTTATATAATTTCTATAGTTGTTTTGAGCTAGAGATAATGAAATGGAAAATGAAGGATACTCGACCAGAGGCACATTCGGAAATTAAAAATACAAACCTTTCATATTTGGTCTTGTATCAATATCTGGAATTCTTTTGTTGTCCGCATCTATAGACTCATTATTCTCTTCATGCTCATCTTCCCCATCACCACCCACTGGACTAAAATGCTCATCACAACTATAATAGGAACATGAATCTGATACTCTGACCTGAAGAAACAATATTCACCAATTACCGAGAGGGAGGGAGGGAGAGGAGAGGAAAGTAGAGATATGGGGAGGAGGATTGATGTGTAGACTAATTGTGTAATGGTATATTTTGACCAATTACTAATGCTGATTTACGTGTTCGCCAACTTACTTCTTCATGAACAGTATCCAGTCCTGAAATCACAGTGCTATTTAGCCTTGTTGGAGAGCAAGGATCATCACCATCAGACCATGACTCAACTATAGACAGATCACCGCATCCAGCCTGATAATTAGATATGCCTAAATGTTATAAATGACATAACAGAAACACTGAAAATAGTAAAATATGAAATGTGACTACCTTCAATGGACGGATATGAATATATGAGTCACTGGCTGATTTCGCGATATGCCTGACAAGAGCTGCTTCTGCATTGTATAGAACCTGAAAAAAGACAGATTTGCTTTTGTACTTATTGACAGGCAGAGTTCAAACTCTCCAGCAATGCTCTACAAGTAACATAAAGCAGGTACACTAACTAATTACCCTGTATTGTACTAACCTTCAGCACTTGAGGATCATTCCATGGACCCTTATTAGACCTTAGGCAACCTCCCTCAATGCTGCAAGTGCATGTTCCGCCCAAAAAGTCAGGTAATTGACTACAAATAAAAACAAGAAATTGTCAGATGACATTTTGTTAGAAAACACAAAACATAAGGTGATTCAGAAGAGAATATTAAACCATGGATCAATAGCTTCCAATAGTTTTCCCGAAGACTTGGGTTCCAAAACCTGTTCCAGAGAAAATTTTGCAATCAAGTAAGACGGCTGTAAAGAGGATGAACAGAAATAAGGCGAGAGAGCAGGCAATGCATATCTTACATGAATTTTAGAGAGAGTTTTTGCATCCAGAAACTTCTGTGCAGCAGGCCAGAGCACCTTCTTGAATCCAGGTCCAGCATTTACAATGTACATACAGTGAAGTGTCTGTATTTATAAATTGAAAGACTTAAAAAAGGTAACAGATAAATAGTCAAACAGAACATCTAATGACTTGTACTTAAAGAGAACAACACCAAAACACAACAAAAGAAAGTACCTCGGGGTAGTAATTGTTATCAATCTTTGTCATGGAAGCCAATAAGTTAGCAGCTGTCTTCGAGAAATTTTTCATCCCCTGAAATCACCATCCTTAAAACTTAATCTAGATTACAAAATCCATATTAACTATTTATCAATATAGAAGAAGAGAATAAAAAATACTAACATTCAAACAGAGATCAAACTCCTGAGTTCTATGCCATTTAAGAGTTTTCTTTATATAAAAAGGAGGTTATTGTTATATTTAAACAGTATTTGGAGCATAAGAGATGGAACAGTCTACATATTTGGCAAAACGAATTTGATATGGCGTTCAAAGTTGATCAACTTACCAGGCCTTGTACATCCAAAATTGTCGTGGTTGAACATATCCGTCTCATAGCAGCAACAGAACAAGCTGGAAATTTCTCAAATATAGCCTTCTCAAACTCCTGAACGTGGTATTTTAAATACCGATCAATAGTGGTGATGCGCATTAGTTTGCTAGGGTGGGCTTTCCCAAGCCTTTCAATATATATGGGTCTGCCTTCTTTGTCAACTCCGTGGTATCCTTGGGGGTAACATTGTAAGACTTCTTCCAGCTCCGTAAATTTAAAATCCTGGAATAAATGAACACATTTTATTGCAGATACAATCATTAACCCCCAACCCCATACCAAACTTATAGTAAAAATGATGACATATATGTACATCTAGGTGCGTAGAGATCCATTCAGAAGAGCTTTTTTTCTATTTTCTCAGGTAAACTGCATACCTCTAATATGGTGTCAGCTCCAAACTCTATCCTCCAGTTAAGCATTTCTTTCCACATCTGGATGGTCTTGTCAATGTTGAAATCTCTTGCCTTCAGGAATCTGCATCACATATAAATTGCATAACATTAACAGCTAGATTACTCCTGAAACAAAATATAACACAGATAAGATAAAAGGTATAACATGATGAAACTGGAGGGTAAGGTAATTGACGGTGACAAGAAAGGTACAAATCCATGAACTGTGATCAATTAATCCCGAATACAATGACTATTACAATGCAGAGCACAAAATTAATTTCAAATTTCTCAGGCACGATGAGAAAGGAAATAGTCAATTTTCTATAGACTATAGTGTTACATCTCTTGAAAGGGTTCCACAAATGATCAACCTTTCAACCGTGTCCCAGATGCTATGAAGTCATAAATCCATTGAAGAATTTACCTGAGCAAAGTATGGTAATCGTCATGTTTTGCTGGCAGCAATTTCTTATCTATGAGTTTTTGACGGAGGTCACAGACAGCACTCTCCTCTTTTGCATCCCGTACATCCTCAATAGAGATGGAAGGCACGCCAAAATGAACTTTCCTCTTCCCTCTTTTCTTGAGAGAATGAGTAAACTTGTTTGAAGCATTTATGGCCTTTTTTCTTAACGCCCCGATTTTTGATTTCCTTCTCTCATCATCAGAGTTCTCATAATCTGATTTCCTCTCCCTTGTTTCTTCGTAAATGTCCAATCCATCTAGGCCTAGCACATTAAAGAAAGACAGAGCGAGTCAGAAGTCGATACCACAAGCCAGAATTTGTTCCATACATTGGTAGAGGATGGAATAACAAGAAATTGGGGAAGAAAAAGAAAAGCAGCTAATTAGACACCCACCTGACATCGCTGCCAGGTCTACTATGTAAAGAGCAAAGGAGAGGAAATGAGATACTCCAAGCTAAAGTCACCAGGTTCCCGAACAAAATGATTAACGCCCAAGTTGCACTGCATCATCAATTAAGCACAGTATCAGTGATAAATTCATAAATCATACTATAATGCTCGAGTGATTATCGTCAGGAAGTTTCTAAATCCAGATGCAAAACATTTAGGCTTTCATGTTGTAAATTCAATTTAAACCATTACACCAAGTACGTGAATGTTAAACGAGCCCAAAGTTGTTTCATCCTTCAGTTTCCAACAAACAGTTTCTTCTATTTAAATAGGAGTAGAAGTTCAATCCATTTCCGAGAGAATAAAAAAGGAAACAGTGTTGTTAAAACTCTTAATCTCCATCTTTGCAGAAAATCTCTCTACTTAATCTGCTCAATGTTCCGGAACAGATCTGCCTGTATATTGTGAATGCCATTAATCCAACGGACCATCTCTTTGAAACAAACTTTTTTATTGCCAATTAATACCTCAAACTAGCTAAATATAGAAATTCAGCAACAAATAGTCAAGCCATCAAAACAATTCGTTCGAAAATAGCTCAGCTGTTTCTCTCCTACACGTTCAAATGAAACAAGCAAAAACAATCTTCTAAAAAATCAAAACAGCACAACAACGGCCCCGTCATAAGAAATAGGAAGAACGAATTTACCACATTCCTCCAGTTCATAAATTCCACATTGACAATGTAGATTCTTTTTATTTAAAAACTCAACAATGCCATTAAATTTCTCCTCAGATCTCGCCTCGACTTCTAGTCAAAGGTTAAAAAAGTGCAAAACGAAAAAACGCAACAAGAGATCCCACACAAGCCTCCCGGCATTCGATCAATATGTCGATGCAGAATTACGACGAAAACAAGCAGGCATTGAAAAGCTTACATTAAACCGCAGAATCCGTATCAACAGCTGGAACGCAACCGAAGAAGCCTACTGCATTGATTTCTCCGGCGTTGAAAGTCCAACCGTTGAGTATCAAATTTAGGTATGTAAAACTGAATCCTAAAAGAATTCGGAGTTCTTAAAGAGAATTTTTCTCAAACAAATAAAAAGAAGCAATAAATAATCGAGCAGTGAGGATTGAATGAAAACGAAAGATCTAACGACTATTATATATGAATGAAGCAGTGTGTGTACATTCCTCAGTATTATTTCACACTCAATAAAACTGTGAAGCCTACCTGCCTGCTATTTGGGTTTCGAGACTCCTTTTGCGAACGTGTCATTTCCCTTAGTTTATAATTAAAGGGAACTTATTAAAAATAAAATAAAAAAAGCGGTAAAATCGGAGGAATAAAAAAGTTACGGCGTGCCTGTAATATTGCACTTTTGGGTTTTAAACGAGGTAAAAAGTCGTTGCACGCAATACTACTTTGCTGTTCATCTACAGCATAGGGTTGTCCGCTTCCTGTTTTTAACCGGAAACCAGGTCAATTTGTAAATATATGTTTATAAAGCCTTTTCGAAATAAATAAATAAATGTTTTTTTAGAGAAATAATAAATAAATGTTTGAAAAGATGGTTAAAATGAAAACATAACTGGTTTTAACTTTTAAGACGTACAGTCAAAAAAGAAATTTAAATTCTTTGCGATTTTTAATCAAATTTCCAAGTTGTTAATTTAAGCTTAGCTCTTCAATCGGCTTGAATTTTGCTGAGCAAATTTTTCTTTATATTTAAATAGACCTTACACTTTTTTATTATCACTAATTTAAATATACCTTATTCTGTAATGCATAATTGATAGTTATCCTTTTGATTATTTATTTTTAATAATTTTCAACGGCTGAGATTTCTGGACAAGAGCAGTAGAGCTGTAGAGTCAGTTGGCTTAGTTTAGTAGGTGGACAAGTAGGGAATTCACTGCGTTCAATGTGTAATAACTCCATATACTCAATATTCAATTTCTTTTATTTGCTCTCTGTAGTAGTTACGCCCCCCAAATTATATGATCCATGGACCGTAGTTATAATTTTCATTAAAAATGTTCCACACGAAACATACTTCCTCATTTAATATTAATATAATTTTTTCTTACATTTTAAATATTTATTTTGTACTTTGGAAGACTACAGACTTAAAACTAGTTGCGAGTAAATTATAATAACTAATACAATATTTATCTACTCCACAACTTTTCAAAAGTTATATTATAATATAACATGTGAGATTTTACAATACAATTTTTTGAAATGGTGCAAATTATACATACCATTATAATTTTTCAACTTTAATCTCGAATATTATTCCTCGTACAAAAATAAAGTGAACAGTGCAAATTGTTTTTAAATTAATCAAAATCTATTAACAAGTAGAAATAAAAATATATGTACATTTATTATATATAGTATTCTGATTAATCCAACCAACCAACCAATAAATATCCAACCTCTTTGCTAAACAAAACACCATTAAATAAATCAAATTAAATCAAAATACAAAAAAGACCCATGACAAAAGCTATAACAATGAGTCAATAATGCATTCAACTCCACTAAATTCAACTCTTAATTACAACCATAGTAATTTTTTTGACTACTGTCAACTCAATCAATCCCCTAAAAGAATCAACACATAAAACATTAATGAATCATTGATTTTCCTTGTCGCAAATATCATTTAAGCACCCCATAATTGGGCATTAATCACCATTGACCAACGAACTCATTATACATGTGTGTGCAATTATATTTTGAATAATTAAGGTGGTCTAAAAACAAGGTCAAACTCTTAAAAAAATCCAAGGGTCAAAGATTTGGAGTACCCACATTGAAGAAGAAGAAAAAAATAAACAAGGCAGTGGTTATGTATAGTGGGCTACAAGGTAGCAGAATTTAACTTTATACATGTGGAGAGTTGCGTAATAATTTTGTTGTCATTCGAAAAAAGTCAGTGTCAGATCACTGGTTTCAAGCTACAAATATTTATATTCAAAAAGATTTTATTGGGTGACAGAATTAGATCTTCTTTCCAACACCACTGAAAAGAAAAAAAATTACATATAGGATAAAGAGGGGTTTCTTTGAATAAAGCGGGATTGCAATTGCAATGTTGGGTTGGGTTTGATCAAATATGGTACGAATGTTAGGTTCGTAAATTAATTTCATAACGCAAATACTATGGTCAGAAATTAATATCCATGATAAAAATAAAAGGAGGGGGTAACTAAATTAAAGTGATAGAGCATATATAGTTAAGCACATTGAATGCATGTGTATAAAGTTGGATGGTGAAGCAGACGCACGATTCCTGTCTATATTGGTACAAGTCGTATCTCACCTTGAAAAAGTAATTGAAATATATTGTGAGCTTTTATTATTTATTAAATTACTTTAAATTTTTTTACGTTCATTACTTGGATTATCTAAAATGGTTTGAAAAATAATTTTTCGAAAAATTACGTCAAAAATTTGTCGTTGAGACTTATAACCTAATATTTCGTTTTAATTTCCTAGTTTTTTTAACCTGCTATAGATTTTCTATATCATTTGTGGGGACTGGGGAGAGACGAATGAGGGGCAAAAATAGAATAGAGGAGAGAAAGTGGCGGCAAATTTTTTCCCCTCCTGTTTTCTTTCCCAAATACTTACATTTACGTTAAGGGGGGAAATAAATCAAATGTGTGATGCGGAAAGTAAAATAATTATATTTTTCATGGTATACATGTACAAACCAGAAAGGATAGGCTGTAAAGAAAAATGGCGGTGCATCTGAAAATTAATTGCACTCTCATAAATAATAGTTCGAAAATATTGATGGCCGTGATTTTGATACTACTAGTATTATTTGTCGATTGACATTATTGTTCCATAAGATTCCATGACAGTCAAATATATCTCCGAATCCAGTCTAAATGCAAAGAAGAAGAATAAAGATCAGCATAAATTTTGTAATTTTTCAGTATTATTCATCTCCTTTCCTATGTGGGTGATGAGAGCCCAATATCTGAGTCTCTAATATCCTAGCTAATTAATAAAAATTAAGCACACAGTAGCTGGAGGTGGTCTCATCGGACCACAAATTTAAATATAATGGCACATTGCAAAACACAACTTGGTAATAGCAATACAAAGAAAGTTTAATATTTTATATCACGGATATTGCCCGAACAAAAAGGCATGAAATGAAAATATAAAAAAAGGATATGTGGTGATGAAGAGGAGTATTGGTGGAAGATGTGAACACAAATAGAGAATCAATAGGCAATGCAAATCAAAGAAAAGTTGGGACCAAATCCAAGTAAATAGAAAGAACAAAAAGGAGAATGGCAAGTTTAATTTTATTTCAAAGAAAAGATTACAGAAAAAGGATGAGTGGATTCCATCAACTACAAAAAGAGTAGCGTAGGATGCAGGCCCTCCATCAAAGTACATTGCAAGATAGGGAAATTACCTCCAGGGTCAAATTTGTAATTAACTGCCATTTCTGTGGGGAATAAAAAATATATCACCGTATTTCACTTTCTCAACTCTACCATGTGCCAGTGCCTCTGCGTTAAATGTGTGGCTCTCAAATGTATTGCGTCTGGGATCTCTCTCTTTCTCTTCTTCTCTTTTTAGATTAAAATTTTTGGGAAGATCACACACGATATTACACATTATGTTATATTATACATATTTTTGACATGTGCATCAATTAAGGGAGAATAATTATGGTAGAGTCTTTCTGTATTATGATGTAATTTATCTCTATTGATTTAAATACTTGTCAATAATCCAAATAATGTAATACAATGTGTAATACCATTGCGTAAATACACAAGAGATTTGGATCGAGACAATAATAGTGCGGACACGCTGCATGCATGCAAGGCCACTAACACTGCCATTTTATGGTATGGATATATGATATTTTATTTAGAATAAAATACATGACATTTTCGATGACTCATATATATATATATATATATTGACACAGCCAAAATAACATAACGAAAGATTAATATTTTGAATTTTATTTTACCTCCACAATGAAATTTTCGTCTGATTAAATAAATTCATGAAGTAACTAATAGTACTAATATGGCGCTAGGTTTTCTTTCAGTGGCTATCATATGTAATATCTTTTATGTGAGTTGCATACCTTAATCATATATTTGCTTTACAGAAATGGTCTATAACATCAAATATTCATCTGAATGACTTAAATTACATCAAATGCATAATTAAAGTGAACCTTTTTTTGTATACGATTTACATATAAACTTTTTTTTTTTATTTTAATCAACATTATATTAATATATCATCGGCTGTACTTACTTAACGCCGCCAATTGATATTAAATAATTAATTAAAATAGAAAAATCATATAAATGCAAATCGTCCAATCTATTAAATAAATGAAACAATAGGTTCCCATGTAACATTTAAATGTGCGTCAACATATATAGATTATGTCTCTGGTGTGTGTATTCATAAAATGCCACGGTGTGGATTGCAATCGTGGTGTAATTAATATTTTTGATTTCGACCAGACATTGATAGAGCATAAGTCTTGTGTGGGGGACGTATGCATTATTTTTGCTAGGTAGAATTAAATTTCGATTATTCATAAATAGTTATATTTGATTATTTTCCACATTTTCTTTTTGTGAAGAAGGTTCTGCAGTCTGCAAAATACATGGATCAATATAATTTATACATATAATGTTTAGCCAAAAAAAGAACTCATTTCACCACTAAATTATTTTGAGAGATTATAGATTCTTGTTACCTGAAGAATTCATCCATGTATATCTATGTTACACTAAGTATAACCCCATTCCCAATTCGGTCATTATATATAGTTCCGTTATTTTATTAAATTTAAAAAAATTAAATTATACTGTGCTGAATATAATTTATTTCAGCATTGAAGAAGAACTCAATTAGAGGCCTCCTCCCAAGCCAAAACGCCTAAGGTTATAAAATAAGTCAAGCTACTTGTGAGTTATTTATATCACTAAATATTTGTTCGAACTCATTTAGTAAAATTTATTAATTAAATGAGTTAATTTGAGTTCAATAATATTTGACTATCGAGCAAACTCGTTCGCTAAAAATAATATGAAATGCAAAATTATAACTTTGTTAAATTTACGTTTTTGCATTTTAATTATTAACAAGTATAATAAAATTTCTATGGATTTCATTAATTATAAGAACCCAATGAATTTGAGTATATATATACACATATATATATATATATTTTTCTGAATATTTAAATATGAATCCAAATTTAAAAAGCTTTATTTTGGTATTATTTTCAATCTTGCAATAGTTGAAATATGAAAGAAAAAATAAATAAATTCTCCAAGTAGAAAAAGAAATATGGTATAGCACACAGAACAAAAAGAAACACTTATTCGAGACGCATTATCTATATAATAAAAAACAAATAGAATTTGGGAGAAAATGAAAGTATAATTAGAATAAAATGTAGGGAATGGTGAGTAGACGTGCAGGGGTATCCTGGAGAAATATTTTGGGGAGATTGCGTTAAAAAAGTGAAGAAAAAGGAAACAAAAAGAAATGAAAATGAGAGGGGGGGTAAAATAAAAGAAACAAGAGGAATTGGAGAAGGCGACGCAACGGTGGAAATAAGAGGGCGTCGAAGGAGTAGTCGCTGTCACGCTTCTTAGATATAGACATAACAGTAGCTACCCAGCCCCCTCCCCTTTTTTGTCGCTCTACCCCTACTCTCTCCTCTTATCTTCGTCCCATATTATTCTACTATCAATTTCTTCATAATATTTGAGTATTATGAATTCACCATTTGAAAAATGGTTCATTTCTCGTTTTAGCACCTAGAAGATAATTCTAAATAAATTCTCAATTCATAACTTGAGATATCTCCAAAATTCTCAATTTAAATCCAAGTATCATTAAATTCTCAATCTTGGAAATTTTGCATTTTGCAAATGCTGCATCAAAAATTCATCTTTTAAATTCTACGTAGATAACTATATCATCTTTCAAGTTCAGAATTGACAACAATCTCAAGGCAAAAATTTGCATCAGATAGCCTAACTGATTGAGACGGGATTAAATAATCTACTATGATAACTCAGGTAGAATTGTATCCAATGAATAAATTGATCCGTCTAAATTATTTAGACGATTTAACGGGTCTTACAAGAAAGTAGTCAAAATCAAGACGTGCGCGCTAATAAAAAGAAAACGAAAACAAGAAGAGAATAAAAGTCCACCAACTATAAAACCTAATGACTAGAAGCACCGTTCTTCCTTGTAATTTATTTATAAAACAGGGAGGGAGAGAGATACACACAAAGCCTTCTTTTTTTTTTCTTTAATGAAGGATCTAACATAATAGATAATATTCCAAATCATGTTCCCGAAATATTTTGCACATGGGTCTTTACAGATACGTAATGCATGTGGAGGCTTAATTATTAAATCGCCGAACAATAATGGCAGATTACAACATTAATAATTAATTTGCCACAGAGTGAAACGGAGAAATCCATTTAATCTGAAGTCGAATTTGATACTGAAATGAAAAAAATGGAATAGAATAATAACAAAAAGAATGGAATAGAATAATGGGGAAAGGCAGTTAAGAAAAGACAGAAAAAAACAGAGAAGTTTGGTGAATGTGTACGGCAATAAATGCGAAGGAATTGAATAGGAAATAATAATGAAATAATGAGTATAGTTAAACAATAAATGTGGATAGTAACAGAATGTGAAGATAGGAAGCATGATGACGATGATCATAATAAATGTCAGCACCTCCCACACCGTCAAACCCCCAAATTTTATAAAATCTGTCACTTTTTTTCCCCTTCACTTTTATATGGATTTATATCGGGCAAAGTATACATATACACAGGTTAGTATCCAGGGATATATTAGAGGTGTCTCTTTGGAACAGGTACCGGCGAAACCGGACCGCCGGAACCGGAACCGGCGGAACTGGTTTTGAACCGGAACCGTGGGCATTTTTGCCCAGTCCGGTTTCGGTTCCTAAAAATCGGAACCGTGGAACC
>AYJT01098790.1:0-12447 GCA_001278415.1 Ocimum tenuiflorum | reverse complement strand
TTTATTGAGCGCTCGATTTACTTCACTTGACTGTTAAATCGTTTCTTCAATTATATGATTATTCTTACTTCTTTAATTAAATTGTGTTGCCTGCTTTGTGTCGGTTGACCATTGATCAATTGGCGGATCTCACTGTTTCTTCCATCAACTAATTTTCTTGACATGTTAGATCTCCGGAATGTTCAAATCAATTTTTGGATTATTAGGTATTATGGAGGAACATTATCTGAAAAGATGTTGGGGAAAGCATTGAAGGCTTTGAATGTACCTAGAAATGAGTACATTGTGTCGACAAAGTGTGGAAGATATATAGAAGGTTTTGATTTTAGTGCTGAAAGAGTGACAAGGAGCATTGACGAGAGCTTGGAAAGATTGCAGCTTGATTATGTAGATATCCTGCAATGTCATGATATAGAATTTGGCTCACTTGATCAGGTTCTGTTTAATTTTTTTTTTCTCCTTTTACTGGAAAAACAATACTTGAGCTGGTAGTACTGGATCGTGTTGAATTTGGAGCCTAAAATTGGGCTTGCGATATGTGATATGCACTATCTCTCTTACTAGCAGCTTGTATTATATGCATTTCTTATTTCACATTGCTTAATTCGAATAAATTATTCAAATGATGCACAACTTATTTCCTTACTCATTGGATTTCTTTCTTGATAACTTGAGTTAGACACATAAAGCTTCTTATTCATTTAAAGACATATCTAGTTTCAAACTCTCACAAAAACTCTGAGAATGCCTAGCTAGCAATCTTAATCATTCAGCGAACAATTCAAATTTGGTCATATATTTGTTCAATATGATGTCTTCGGCTACTGTATAGTAGTTTTGTGCTTTCTATTTATGTTTTTTAGCATTACGCCTTTTGATTTCATAATATCCAAGTTTTCCTGTCTATTGATTCAAATATTTTGTGTTGACTTTCTTTTTGCAGATTGTGAATGAGACAATTCCTGCACTTCTTAAGTTAAAGGAAGCAGGAAAGATTAAATTCATTGGTATAACAGGGCTTCCGTTGGGAATTTTCTCTTACGTTCTGGATAGAGTGCCTCCTGGAACAATTGATGTAATCCTGTCATACTGTCACTACAGTATAAACGATTCCACTTTGGAGGATCTATTGCCTTACCTGAAGAGCAAGGGTGTTGGTATAATAAGTGCTTCTCCTCTTGCAATGGGACTTCTTACAGAAAGTGGTCCCCCAGAATGGCACCCTGCTTCCCCGGAACTCAAGGTGACTCTGGCCTTTTTTTAAGGGCTCCATGTGATTCTAAAACTTCTGATTAATGATAATTTTTTTTAGATACTTTTTTCAAAATAATATTCTATTTCAATTGCTCTTACCATACTTCAAACTGAAAGTTTGTACTTTGTACCCAAGTACTATTGAATCTTGTACAACTAGACATGAATGGATAACTGTTTGTGACTAATATGTTATAATCAACTGATTTTGGGTTACAATTCATTCTATAAGGAATGCTAACTATATTGATTCTGTATTTGAGCTTCTGAATATTTTCCTCTCAGGCTGCATGTCAAGATGCTGCTGCTTATTGTAAAGAGAATGGGAAGAATATATCTAAATTAGCTTTGCAGTACAGCTTATCAAATAAAGATATTTCTACTATCTTGGTTGGTATGAATTCAGTCAAACAGGTAATTGTTATTTCATTTCCAATAATCGAAATGTCTGTTTCACTTTTATTCTGCCAATTGTTTACTATACAATCGTATTGAGCTTAAAATTTTTGCCCTTTTCTAGTCAGATCATTGGTTCGATTCACTATTTAATATTTAGAAAGATTTACTAAAGACTCTGTTTAGATAGCCATGTAGTTCCTCCGATATAATTGTCAAATAGAAAGTAATTTCCGTAATTCCCAATCTTTATTCATGGAGCTTACTACCCATTACCATTCCATGCTTTTCATATTGATGCAATTGAGCTGTTTTTAATGCCTACTTGAGGACTATGCTGCGCTTCCACACAAATTAATAGAAATAATATCCCAACCTCTGTTCTCTGAATTATACAGCAGTACCTATTATGTGGTTATCATATTTAAACAGTTGAGTTGTCTTTGATGCCTTAACAATTACTCTTAACTCTAAAGGACTATCTTGCTCTTCTACACAAAATTTCGTTTTGGGTATTTGAAGAAATGTATGGTGGAAGTAATATAAACAAACAGGTTGGTTTAAAATTGACTCGCTTGAGTTTAGTAGATCAATTATTTTGTTACTCTTATGTATCATCCTCAACGCACTTTTTGTAAAGCGTATTGAAAATGATTTTATTGTTTGACAATGCATAAAAAAGTAATTAGGGCTCTCTCCAAACTAACCCTCCAGTTGAACAATTAATTTTTCCATCTTGGGAAAAAGTAAATCTGGTATTAGGTGTTTATATAAGTTAACGCGATATCAGACTGTTTCCATCATTTTCAAGAACAAAGGAGATGCAAGAAAGGAAGTTTTCTGAGTTCTCCACTTTTGGTTCTAAATGGAAAGATTATGTTTCTGAAGGTCCATAAATTGGCTGAAAAGATGTTGATCTCGACTATCAGACATTATTATGTCCCTCAAGAGGCAAATGATTCTTCACTCCCAAACCAAACAGTAGTTTCATAGGCATAATTATCTATCCTACTTGTGGCTTGCTTCAGAAAAATCTGAGTCCCAACTTTTTCTTCAATGTTACTACTATCTTCGTTTAGAGTTACATATAGATGTTGGATCACTAATTTGTGTGAAAGCAGGTTGATGAAAATGTAGCAGCGGCAGTAGAAGTTGCAACATTTGGGCAGGATAAGGCAGGTCTATCAGAGGTTGAAACAATTCTGAAACCTGTGAAGAATGAGACCTGGCCCAGTGGAATTCAGCAGAGTTGAAGAAATTCCATTCCATTCTATTTGTCTATCTTTCCTTCCAAGTCCATGTAAGTCCGTTGCGTGTGTGTAACATTCAACAAAATCTTGGATCCACTCTATTGATTGTGTCTTCCTACAGAAGGAAATTTATATTATATTATGTTTATATTCTTTAATTTGAAAAAAAAAAGAGATTCTCGGTCAATTCTGTGATTTCATATCAAGGTTTGTGTAAAAGTATGGGCGGCAGGAAGGCAAATGAGGTTGTAAGTAGAGTTAATTTCATGATTTTGGTTATGTAGGCCGAGTTTGCCGTCATTTAGATCAGTGAGTGTATTCGGTAGTCCTATGTATATTATCATTTATCAGTGCACCTTTTCTCCTCCTAGTGATGCCTCTAGCCCCCATTTTATTCATTTGGATGCCACCCTAATCATTATTTGGGACTCAACTATACCAAATGGAAAATTCATCCATTTAAATTATTCAACATATAATAAAAAGCCTTGGGAACCAACTGACGTAAATAAACTCGAAACCCAATCACACAAAAAAAAATGTACAAATCGCGTCATCTATTTATGTTTTATTCATTATTAAATCTTTATCATGCAGCAACTAAACTTTCCTCTCAGAAAGAAAGAAAAAAAAAATTAAACTCAAACTTGCAGGTATAGTTTTGCGTTTCATTGTGCAGATGGTCTCCATAATAATATTAAAAGGAATAGACTGAACCAACAAAATTGATGTTATCTTTAAGCCAATTGATGTGTATTGATAACACAATCCAGGGACATTTATATTCTCTATCACAAACATGGACGAAGCACTTTATCTGTATTATTAATAGGCATATTCCCCAGACAAACTTAGAATGAAAGAGACATTGTTTAGGCCTACGTATTCAATGGACATCCAAAATGATGCATATCATCGACATCTTATGTCTTCTTTCTTCTGTTTTTCTTAGGGTGGAATTGAACGATCTAAGTGATGTGATCATTATTTATTACTGTCATGGATTAAGAAAAGGGAAATGGAAGATAATTCGACTCATGCCTTTTCATAGTATTCACATCATCAAAGTTATTCCAATTTAAGATATCTCATATTTTTCAATCGTAAAATGGTGGATTCACCTCTACTATTTTCATTTATGTAGACTTCTCACTCAAAATAGATGCCTCTTTGTTAATCACACTAGTATTATCTCAAGAGTGGGAAAAGTGCATTAATTATGTTCATATACATAAAGCATTACACTCGAGATTAATAAAATAACAAACGTTTAAATATCAAGTAAAAATAATAATAATAATTTAATAATATAGAAATGATAAAAGTATAAAATGAAGCAAGAAATAGCAGCAACCAACCAGAGGTCACCATTTGTGGTTAATTATCAAAGGTCAGCCACCACAGAGCTCTCTCGCACTACATTCACCAGCAGCCACAAATGGCGGCGACCAGAGTGCTTGCATCGGCTGGCAACGCCGTCTCCGGCGCTTTGCTCTGCAGAGCCCAATTCAGGGCTGCACCTCAAAGCCTCAATCTTTGCTTCAAAAACGGCAGATTATCCACGCAGAAAAGGCGCCTCTTCACGTGCAATGCCATACACAACCCCCAATTCCAAATCAAGGAAGAGGGCCAACCCGAAACCCTAGATTACCGTGTCTTCTTCGTCGATAACTCTGGCAAAAAGGTAGGGGGAAAACCAGATACATTACGTGTTTGTGTTTTGCTGTTTTGAGTGTTAATTGCGATGTTGCTGAAGGTATGGATATTTAATTGGAATACCTAGTTGTCGACTTCTTTTTTTGTTCAATGCTTGTGTAAAGGCAACGTTTTGGTTTGAGCACACTTTTAACGGTATTTATGTGTTTATTGTTTGATAAGTTCTCTCAATCGCTTGTTGAAAAGAAATAGGATGTAGGAAAGAGATACGAAGAATCAATTTATTGTAGAGGAGTGAGAATTGAGGATGCATATTCGTTAAAAGCTTTATGAGTGGGAAAGAAGATCATATTATTGAATTCTAGTTAGGTTTAGTATTAATTTTGCTTTTCATCCTGGATTGATGGATGTTGGTTATGCTTCTAACAAACTGTGGGTGTACTATACGGCATGCAGATTTCCCCTTGGCACGATATACCACTGCACTTGGGTGATGGTGTTTTCAATTTCATTGTTGAGATCCCCAAGGAATCAAGTGCAAAGATGGAAGTTGCCACAGATGAGCTCTATACTCCCATCAAGCAAGATACTAAGAAGGGAAAACTCCGATACTACCCGTAAGATTACTCTGTTTCACTGTCCTTCCGTCTGGTTTACATTTGTGGCATGTCTTGTGGCCGAGTCTGATAGAATATATTGACATTGGCGATTGGGTTAAAGCACCGTTTTTTGTATTTTTCACATTTCTTGATGGTCATGTTTAGCAATATTCTCTAAAAGAAAATATAGAGGAGCAAAAACTATGGAACTTAAGTTGCTCTGTAGGAATTGCTAATGATATCTCTATACATGCTCCTGCATTTCAGTTACACATTGAAAGTCTAAGCCTTTCAGATAAACTCATTCCTCTTTTTGTGTCGTGTTCTATCTTGTCTTGTTAGATTGATCTAATCAGAATTTGTTACGCCTATTCTAAACTATTATATCTTCTACTTGTGTGTAGATACAATATTAACTGGAACTATGGATTGCTTCCGCAAACGTGGGAAGACCCTTCATTTTCAAATGCTGAAGTTGACGGGGCCTTTGGAGACAATGATCCAGGTGTAGTTTCATTCTTTTCTCCAATTTCATTAATTGAACTTCCCTGTGTAAACAAAAAGCAAGTCAAATATAATCTTTATCATCTTTTCTTGTAGTTGATGTTGTGGAGATTGGAGAAAGCCGAGCTAAAATTGGACAAGTTTTGAAAGTGAAGCCCTTGGCTGCGTTGGCAATGATTGATGAGGGAGAACTTGACTGGAAAATAGTGGCGATCTCATTGGATGATCCAAAGGCTTCCCTTGTCAATGATGTTGAGGATGTCGAAAAGCATTTCCCTGTATGAATGTGACATTCAACTGTTGCTACCTTCAGTCAAGATTATATTTTTCATATGGTGAATGCAAGTTATTTCTATCTTAATATGATGTAGGTTGTTTGTTTTTTGTGAAACTTTATTACAGGGTACTCTTACTGCGATCAGGGACTGGTTCAGAGACTACAAGATACCTGATGGAAAACCTGCCAACAAATTTGGCCTTGGAAACAAGCCGGCAAATAAGGTATGATTTGACCGACTGTTCATTATCAGTCAGCTCTGATTTCAGCTCTTTCTCATCTGTCAATTTCTGACATGTGGGTGCAGGCCTTTGCTCTTAAGGTTATCACAGAAACAAATGAATCGTGGGCTAAACTTGTGAAAAGATCTATTTCTGCTGGGGAACTCTCTCTTGTCTAAATACAACTGTAATTGTGCTGCTGCCTGTTTTCTGCGATGAAGTTGTGTTGCCACATATTTATTTTTGACATAAAATCATTTCAGCACAGAGAAACTGCTGGTAATGGAACAAGTTTTCTTGAATGAAAAGTTTTTCCTTTAATATACAATCTCAGTGCTAACTGAATAACATGGATGGGTATAGAGTGAGTGCGAGAGACTATTTGCAGTAAAAACAGAGATATTCAGGCATGGGCATAGCCATGGAAACATTTGGTCAGAGGTTGAATTATAGTGGGTGGAATGATGTTGGAAGAGAGAATAGATGTGTGAAAGCAAAGCAGGGTTGGCTTTAGCATGAGCATGACTGCGGTTGGTGCCATTGTTGAATTGCTACAATAGATGGCTGCTTGGCTGCTGGTTTCCTTTTTATAGCACACAACATATCTGTTGTTCCTTCAATATGAAATTAAATATTCTACATATGAATGACAACATCAAATCAAATGTAATGAATGCACTATTCATATGTTATTATTCTCCCACCAGCGTAAACAAATTACATCTATCATATCAAATCTTCCAGTCCCCAAACTAATAATTTTCACAAATTACAAAATTGACTCCAATTTTAGATGGTCATAGCTCTAACTCAAATTGTAAAAATTTATGTTTATTACATCGCACTATTGGGTTTATTAATCCCAATTAGTGTTTATAATATTACAATTTGACTTTATTGCATCTGAAATTAAGTGTTATTATATTTTTAGAATTAAAATTTATTTAAATTATTTTATGCATAAAAAATATCATATTTCTTCATTTAAACGCAATCTTCCCATATTTTAAAATTATTTGGACAGAAACATATAAGATTGAGTCAAAAGAAAAGAATAGATTAATCATGAAGTCTAATAGAAACTTCTTTTTAAAATGAAATTGCACGAATTGATTTGTGTAAATTTAATTAAATATTATTACAGTTCCAAAATTTAAAGTAATTTGTGTGGAGTAAATGAATATATTCCATTAAGCAGGAGGTTCCCAAAATAAAATGTGATCCCATCATCATAACTTGAAATTTGTAGTTTGAATCTTGCAAACGTGATCGTTTTGCGTAGTAACGTCAAACGATTCTTGATTTCTCCTTCAAGACGAATAAAAACACACCATGAAAGCATAGCAGCGTGTAACCGACTCGGCTCGGCTCGGAAATATGAATAACAAAGCACCATCATCGCATCCCTTCTCACACCAACTACAATAATCATCTCCTCCTACACACTTCCTTCACCTCATTCTACCCCCCTTTGAAGAAAAGAAACAAATAACTATGGCGCAGCCTAGCAAAGAACCCTGTAAGAAACAAGCTTGCGACATTCAAGCCTGTCTCTCCAAGAACAATTTCCTTGCACAAAGGTTAATGCTTTCACTATTACTATTTACATTTTCCGGCTGGTCCCCTTCTCTTCATTTTGCCTCTCTATATTCCTTGATGTGTTGCTCGCGAATTTATTTGTTTGATTTTGCATTTCAATGTGATGTTTTCTGATAATTGGGTTCTCGTTGGCTCGCGAGTTATTTGCTTCGTTTTATTGGATATATCCGAATTATATTTTTTTCCCCCTAATGATGAGTTCTTGTTTATGCAACGGAACAGCTACGCAGGGTTTCTGATTGTCTCCTTTCCCTTTATTGTTGATTAAAATCCATGAACTTAAAGATTATCCGGTGATAGTTTTAAGCGGTGATTATTAGTGATCTAATTGGAATTGTGGAGATGTGAAGCGATCATTCTTTTGTCGAATTTGTTGAAATTGATAGCTGAATGCGCGGATGGAGTTTTCACAAGTATTTCCTTGGCTTATTTGATTATTTGTCTTTTCTTTTTTTATTGTCTGGGTGGGTGGGGGTTAATACTTCCAAGGGAGGAGCGGAAATATGGTTCTGGTATTGTTCCCTACTAAAAGTGATAAAAATAATAATTGCTGACTTACTGAGTATATGTTAATGGAATGATAAATTCTCCCACCTCATGTATATGATAATATGGATGAGAAGATCTACTTCTGCAGATCAGTTTATTATGCCATAGCAGATATTACTGTCAAGCACTCACATGTTAATGGCATCTTTCTATTAATTTATGTTGATCTGTCACGTTTTTAGGTAACTAACAGGATTTGCAGACCCATGTGTGTTGTGATTCTTACTGAACATGGTATCACAAGATATTCCTTAGAGTTATTGCAGACACCATCATCGCTATCAGAACTCATCTTCTTTACGGTTATTACAGTCTTCATATGGTCGTATTTGTCATCTGAAAGAACATATTTCCTTTGATCGCTTGTTCTTTGCTGTTTTGTTCAGTATCAATACTTGTGTAACCTTGGCACCATGTAGTTATATGAAGCTTATATTTGGCTGGGAAAAATTTTATGAACTTGGAAAGTTTGGACAAATCGTAAAACATCCACCTCTCTTATTTGATTCAGTGTGCTTCTGTAATATGATTTAGCAAAATAATTTTTTCACTGGCTCAGTCAACCGCCTATTACTCAGGTTCTGGATTATTCAAGTAAAATCTTGTATTAGGGATTATGTAAGTCCATTTGATTCATGCACCTGACATCATTCTGCCTTGCATTTTTTTCCTATGTTGTTACTAATTGAGCAAATGAGTTTTTTTTCTCTTTTTTGAAATGTCAAGCGGGCAAGGCTGAAGTTTCTCTATTTTCATCCTTGCCTCATTTTTTCTTGGTTTGCTTTCATATTCTCTATTCAATGCCTCTAAGTCTCTTGAAACTGGGAGATCTAGCGCAATGCAAATCCTATGGAGATATGTGTTCCCCTTTAGGTAAAGAGTGATGATGATATTGCCTGCAATGCAAAAAAATGAAACGGAAACCTCTGTTTCAGAAGATTTTAGGACTCGCACTTGAAAATCTTTGGGCAGAACATTTCTAATACAGTATGGATAGCCATTGTTTGTCTACTGGTTTCTCTGACATGTAATTTGAGCTTTTTACTTGTCCTGTTTAAATTGGACAGTGTGGCTCTTTTTCAAACGAAATATAATCTTCTGTTTTAATGCTAAATAGCTATGAGAAATACAAACATAGTGAATCAATCCCTTGAAATGATTGACAAAAGGTATCCTATAAGATATATATTGAGGTGGTGCCATATCTATTTATGCAGAAAAAGTTAAATGTGCTTTCACTGGGTATAATAATTAAGAATTTAGCATTACACTTCACTGGATATGAAAACACTTGAATAAACTATTTGAATAGGCACAGATGCTGATGCTTGATATGATGAGGCTTATGCAGTTATGCTTATATGTGTAGGTGTGTGAAAGTCATACAGCTGCTGCAGTCTTGCTGCGAGCAATGCGAATACAAATCCACACATTGTGCATCAGTTGCTGGACTATTGAAGCAGATAAACAAGTAAAAACCACTCTCTCATCTTACAAGGTTTTGGAGCAAGAGAGAGCCATCGACGATTCATTGTTTACACAAGTTATATATTCCGTTCGAAGCTACATTCTGAACCTTAATGTAATAGCTCTTTTGTAGCACTAGCTACGACAGTTGAGCCTGCATCTTTTACAAAGAGCAGCGCTATTTACATTGCAAAGAAAATAAACTAAGCCGCAGCAAGCAAGGGAGTGGAATTGGACTTGTCGACTACTACCGGAACAGGGTGCTCATCTTCGTTATATCTATCCACACTATGAAGGAAAATTCCTGCACCATATGATGATATACCAACATCAAAAACAACGCAGCCTGTGTTCCAACACCTTCAATTTACAGAGGAATATAATTATACCTATAAACCAAATCCCAGCAGCCACAAATAGAATAGATGTCAGTGTAAGAGCAGTAGCCCTCCAATTGTTAATTTCATCCTGCACGTCATCTCTATCATGAGTATACACTGAGGATTAGATCCAATTTATTAAAATTAGGTAGTTCTCAGAGCATATCAGTTACAAAATAAGTGAAATGAGGTCGTGATCATGTCTATATGATGAAATAAACAGAAGGAAATAAGGAGAAACCTGGAGAAGCCCAACAAGGGGTGAGGACGGTACATCACCAAATATGTGAATGGAGACTGTAGATATCGCCATCGATAGTGGTCGAAGACTGGGTTTCACACAATGCAGACAAACAAAATTCACAGGAGCCTGCAAGATCATCAATAACACGTTCTTGAATTTAGTTTATTTTCCAATACTGATCGAGAAGAAAATAAACGCATTACTTGAGAGGAAATAATGAATCCATAAAGCCATCAGTGATAGTATAACATCCAGAAAGTGTTTGCACAAGAATCTAAACCAGTGTGCGCCTTCAGAATTAGTTGATAGACTTCTAGCGGTCACAAAGGATGCAATTGATACAGTTGTTTTTGCTAAACAAAACAGATCTTTCCAAATGTTATTGGATGTGTAACAACGTGAGATGTCTGTGCTACTATTAAATTGAAATTAACCAGGAAGTCTGGCAAATTTTTAAATGTGTGAAGAACAGGAAGAATAAATCATGGACAATAAAATTGAAATTTAAGCAACCCTTAAGATAACACACATTTTCTGCAACTGTGGAAACCAAAAGAAGAAAAGGCCATGTAACACAGTTAAATACATCTGGAGAAAGTTTCACATCTTTATCACTTCAAACAACAAATTGGACGACGATGAAGAATAAAAGACGATAGGGGAAATCTTCTCAGGTAAAAAAAAAATTGATAGAAGAAAAAGATACCTGGGTAGCAAACACTAGCAGCTCTCCAATTGCAAAAAGAACCAGGAAAACGTATAGGCTATGAAAGCAAAAGGCCGCAAAGCAGAATACTGCTCCAACGAGTGTTGCAAATGAAAGAAGCTGTATAAAAAGTAGTACGAATAAAGAAAATGAATAGATAGGAATCATCAGAAGTCTCTAATGTAGTGACTCAATTTCATGCCTGGACAATCCAGGCGTCACACTATTGCTTATAATTGACTCTGCACAAGAACTCTTCATTCTTCTTATTTGTAATGCTGATTTACTTCCTCCTTCAAGAGGAGTCCATAATTTCATATGTTCATGCATGATAAGAAAGAAATATATTGAAATGACGAATATAAAGATGTAGGATCACCTTGAAAGCGTTGGATAATGTGGAAGTCATACGATCAAGAACAAGACCACCTGCTAGTGAACCAAATACTCCACAAACTGCCGTAACTCCTCCAAACATATAGTCTGCATTGCTCTGGTCAAAACAAGCACTGAAATTTAATGCTAAAATAAATTTTTATCACACCAAATAGAAGAAAATTACTGAATCACAAAGAACCAAACTAAAAACTCAAACCTAGAAAGGAACATGAGTCAAACAAAGATACAAGAGTTATCACATGACAAACTTAGATATTTGTCCACATTAAAGCCTTGATGCATAACCACCTTCAATATATCCATTTGAGGTGATGCACAAAAGAGCTTACCATGTGGTATATATTATAGCCTGCTTTAGGTCCCCAGTAGGAATAAGCACCTATGACAAAATTATATGCAATATAACCTGCAACCGTCATTGACAGAATCATGAGGATGAAAAGAAAAAGAAAAAGAAAAAAATAGCAAAGAGATCTTTGCAACATTTTTGTCAAGAGTAATGAGGAAAACCCATGGGCATCAAATGGATGGAATATAATATATCATCATTCAATTTAAGACAAATTATCTGTTGTTGCTTCAGCAGAAAGAAGATTTACCAAGAACATTAACCACGTACACCTTCTCAACCAAAAGAGCTTTCAGATCTTTCCCAAATTTGTCTATAACTCCAAACCTGAAATACAAAATATTCATCCAAGAAGACAAAAAATCTGTCTGAACAAGTGACCTCAGATGAGACAAGCATTTTAATGGAGAAACATTGGTTTAGAGAGGTTTTTCCTCTAATAGAAAACAATACTTGAAATGCTAGCTCAGAATGTTCCTCACCTCAGAGGCTTTGCATTTTCATCCCCCCTTCTGGAAAGGTCACCACCTGCAAAGACATTAAAAATGGTAATCAAATTATCAACCATATATAATGTCTTCTAGGAATGAAACTTAG
>AYJT01098763.1:0-14077 GCA_001278415.1 Ocimum tenuiflorum | reverse complement strand
AATCTACTGCGATCTCCTACACGCTACATGATCTACCTTAGTTATTCGAAATAAATGGACTAGTTGTTATATGAAATGCATGGAAATAGTTAATTTTGTATACAACATAAATAAATTAGCTTTTCGTATACCAAAATCCAACAATCTCAACATCGAAATCACTCACAATCAGTGGTTTGACTTTTAGGGAACAAAAGAAATATGTTTCTTGAATGATTTTGAGTGTACTAAGTATTTCACGATCGTATTTTGTTAGACAAATTTGAGTTTATTATAGATTAGGATGCAAGTGATTAAGCATCATTTTCATATTTATTAAGTCATGTGTTTAAGTTATGGTATGGATATTAGTACTCTTTGGTTCAAGTTGGTCAAATGTGACATTTATAGGAATTATTAAAGTGAGGGAATTTACGTGTGAGAATTTTGTTTTTGGTGTTAGAATTATATGTGCTATTTGAACATGGGAATTTCATCTTAACCGAGTTTACAAATTTGCAATAATTTTCGTATTTAATGATTAAATCGCTAAACTATTAAAATGAATATCCTAAATTGCAATTCCAAAAATATTTGAACCTATTTGCTATTAATTAAATCTAAAATAAATAAATTATTGATCGTGAACACAGAAATGAATATGCAAGTCTTAGGCTCTGCCACTTGCATGTGCAGTAAAGCTGCGATAAATTCTTGCAAGATTGGGTGCAAAAGATATAGTCGAGTCGAGTACTCTTCATGCATGTCGAAAGTAGTAAGGTGTTGACTTAAGCTGGTTTCTTCTCTTTACTGTAAGAAATCATCGCCATTACTAATTACTAAAGGAAATCATTTCTTACATTCCTCGGTCTAACCGCCGACTTAGATAAATCATAAATCCCGTATATTGTTGTGGGTTTTCATGTGCCGCCAAATTTAGTAGTATTCATCTTTAACGAGATTCTTCTTTATGTGAAAGATATATAAGTGAGCACTATTGAATCTTGTACCAAAGGATGTTTTCTTAGTGGTGTCAATTTTTCTCTTTCTTTCGACGATAAAATTAACGCCCAATTATTACATGAGCGTTGCATTAAAAAAATGCCATAACTAGGATTTATGTGATTCTCAATCCTCTTGAAAAAAAAAAAAAGATTTAAAATAAAAGTTAGATTTTTTTAGTTGGAAAAAGAAAGTAGGGATTAGAACCTTGAACCTCTTTTTCACCTGGGAGTTTCTACGTAGGGGGACTTTGAACATTTTTCACAAATTAGTATTCACAATTAGGACATCCAAAGGAATTTGAGTCTCTATATACACTATTAAAGTTTTCAGAAGGGATAAAATTATAGATTTTAAACTAAGCTTCATTTTAAATTCTCACGTACAAGAGTCTCATTAAGATCATTGGAGTAGGATTTAAGAATACTTCTTAAGATAAACATTTAAATTAAATATTAACTTTTTATATGTAGATCGAGTTTGTATGATTTTTCAGCCATAATTGAAATGTGGGAGAAGACCTATGTTAGTCTTTCAATTATTCTGGCATGATAAAATTAGTCTTCTTCAATACATGTCAGTATGGGACTCATTATGTATTTATTATTATATATTGTGTGTGATTCCAAATTCAAATCTTCAAATTATAAAAAATAAAAAGACGAAAAAATATGAGTGGGTGGTTTGATTTGTGCACCATAGAGGATCCAAATCAGTGATACTACTTATTCAGTCAACACATCATAAGTGATAATTAGAGTTTGATTTTATTTAATTTTTTGAATATAAACGATAGGGAATAATTATAATTTTGGGATCGGCAGGTTAATTTCAAGCTTTGAGGGTTGAAAATTAACGAGTCACTTCTGGAATTATCATTATCAATTGTACTACATTTTATCTACTATGAGATGAGCTGATGAGGGGATGGTGATTATATCATGTAGCAGTAGAATGTATCAAAAATAAAAACTTGGTTAAGGTGATTAATAATCTCGTATATGTGTGTTATTGATTGAATTATTTAGATACAAAAATTGCATTATAAGTGCGACACGTGTTCCTAAACAGGGAAAATATTGCGCAGGCGAGGGTTGGGCGGGTGTTTGGTGGGCCCAGGCAGCCCAACCCAGGATAGTTGGAGCCCACATTCTCCTCCTAACAGACGCCCAAACTTCTATTTATGTGTGGACCCCAACTCAACTATTTTCCCTATTTTCTTCTCTCCTCAACCTTCACTTCACTTTCTCATCTAAACACAATTGATAATAAAAGTACTCGCGTATAATTTTTCAAATACCCACTTTTGTTAAATTAAAAGTAAAAATAACTACTTCTTAAATCTACATCCATAAAATAGCCACTTTTGAATGATCTTCTATTTTACCCTTGAAAAAACTGATTTTTATAATTGAAAAGTGACTTTTGCGGAAAAACATGGTGGCAAAACAGGCAAAACCACTAGTTTCGCCTGTTTCACGGATTTCGTTGGCGGTTTCATTTTCGATTTCGCTGAATATTAAAATCAAATTTAAATTTAAATTCAATTTTTAAATTAAATAATAATTCAAAATTAATTATTACATAAATTTTAAAAATTAAATGAGTCCATTTCGCAGGTTTCAACTAATTTTAAATAAAATAAAAAATTTATTATAATTCGAATCATATTAAATAATAAAAAAAGTTTAAAAGTTCATTGATTTCGTCAATTTTTCACAAGTTTATTTTAATTATTTCTAAATAATTTGTCAATCATTGACAATCATTAATCGATTTTTTCACAAAAATCTGAAAAGTAGGGGAAAAAAGCCAATTTAGCTATATTGTTAATGTTATTATAGAAGTGACTATTTTTTCATTATGTTTAACAAAAGTGGCTATTTTAAAGAGTACCTCATTAAATTATATATGTAGATCACAGTTTCTGAAAGCAGTGAAATTGAGGATTGACGACCTACAACTTATTATGAAAAAGTACTTTTTTTTCTTTACATTAATGTCTAATTGTGCCAATAAAATAGCGCCCAAGGAATATTTATCCTGCCCACAAATTTAGACATTTGTAGGAAAAACAATCGACCTGATCAAGAAGACTGATACTTTATTGCTCTTTCACTATATGTAGGTTAAAGTAATTTTATTAACTATGCATAAATGAGTTTATAAGAGTAGAATATCTAGAATCCATATTTTTAGATATATCTTACTATTAGATTATACATCAAGATACTGATTAAATATCTGCACATTTCTCACTTGAGTGTTCGATTGATTTTTATGAATTTAGTTTATATGGATTCGATACTCTTATAACTCAATAGCATATTATTAACTACCAGACATGAATGATATTAGCAGATTAATGAAAGAGCGATCATTAAAAGTATATACAGTTATGGAGAAACATTTATTTTAGTATCTAATACAATTCTTTACTCGGATAAAAATCCTAAATGGTAGTTTGGTTACCTTTACACGATCAGTATATATCGTCATTAATTAACATTATGTGACTACAAAGATCCTATAAGGTTATCTAAAAAGTGAGATCATCATCGGATGAACACGATGGAAAAAGAAAGAAAGAAAGGTATAAGCATAGATAAATTTGTCCAATTCAAAATTCAATAAAGGTAAGTGATGTGTTTGGAATCAGACATCCAAGTGACAACATTGTTTACGGTCCTATGTTTTTGGTGCCAAATCTCGGATATTATAACCCCCAAAATAATTTTTCACTAAAATATTATTACTTTAGCCACACATATTAGAAAGATGACAATAATTCCAAGACTAACGGGGAGCTAATTGTGCGTTTTCATACCTAAGTGTCTTTTTATGATTTAGTTAAACAATTTTTTACGTACTTAGGGTGAAATAAGAACGCTCGAGAGATTAAATAAGTGGTAAATTTTCTTGGAGATAATGTATTTGTTAAAAAATCGATTACAATTGTCGCCTCATCACGACCACTCGTCCAATGGTTTTAAGCCACCATGAGTGACTTTAATGACGGATTTAAAAATATTGTTAAATACTGATTTTGCGAAGATCACGACAATTATTAGACTTCAAATGACGATATTAATTAAGATTAGGATTGGTATTATATATCGATCATTTGTTGTCAATCTGTTGTTAGGATGTTTGATAATACTGATAATTAATTACCTGTCTTTAAACTTTTAAGGAGCGGAACACGCTGGCTTTTGTCACTTGTCAGATTTTCAGTATTTATCTGCATCAATATTTGTGATGTCAACGTCATTTAACCTGAGATGTCAACGTCAAAGTTGTTCATTATACTATACGATATTCATAACTTAGCATTTAGGACACTCGTGCCTTTTCTTTTGATTCGGAATAAAAGTGTTTGATCAATAATCTTATTGATTCATCCATTGAAAAAAAAAATTAAATAAGTAACACAATATCATATCAATCCCACGGCCATAGATTCAGAGGATGTAGGTTATGTTATGGTGGAATTATTCTGGGATGGATCGTTGGATTTGGGCGTCAAGTGTGCCGTGAAGAAATCAATAGGGATGTTAACAGGCTAAATCAACAAATTTTAGGGCAACCCTATCGGTTTGTGGATTATTTGGTGCCAATCAATTCGGACTCATTTCAGGGCAACCCTATCCGTTTGTGACTCTAACCCAAAACGTCGATTTCGGGCTAGCTTGTCGTGCCAATAATGTTATGAATTTATTTTTTAAATGTTTTAATTTTTATAAAAATACTTTTTTGCATCTGTAGGGTCACAACTATCTTACTCATATAATGTTTTTTTTTATATAAAAATTCCAAAATGCATTACAATCTCTCACTATTTAATCAAAATATATTTATTCTTCTACTTTGACAACATGAGAACTCATTTAACTTCATGAATAATACATCTGTAGTGTCCACATTATCCACTAAAGACTATTCACACCACATATAATTATATAACTTAGTTAAAAATTATGAGATTGAACAGTACTTAACATTATTATGATAATAATATTTTCTAGATACCATTTGGGCCAATTGGCTGGTTTTCGGGTAGCTTTATCGAGCTTCGGGCTATTTGGTTTCAGGTTGGGGCTAACCTACTATTTGGCTCATTTTTTTTTTGGGTCAACCCACCAATTTCAAACTTGATATCCCTGTAAATCGAAAAGACTATCTCTAGGTCGTAAGATCATGGTTAGGATTGCAATCGTATGATCTTCGATGCTTAAATTAACCAAAAGAAGAAAGAAAAATTGGAAGATTCTAATTCCATTTATCACAATTTGAAATTATTCTAGGATATAAATATTTATATGGACTAAATAAAATATTTTTATTTAAAATACAACGCACGTAGTCCATCACCAACCAACACTTCTCAATGCATATACTAAAAGTAGAGTCGGAACATAAACCACGTCATTGAAATGCTACATATACATTGTCACATCTCTTATGGAACTCAATAAATTTGTGGGGTTTTGAAGTGTTAAATCTAAACAGCAATTCATTTATGTCCCCCCTTCTAACCCAAAGTTCAATTTGTATTTTAAGATATTGTCTACACTTATTTTGCAATATTACAATCGGACCATCATAAGTGATAATTAATGTTTATCATTTCAAACAATTTGTTCTTGGGGGACCAGAGGAGATTTTACTTATTTCTATTGATGAGTCATTAAACGAGAGTAGACCTATAAGACATTTAAATTATATTTCATCTACAAAAGTTTCACTTTTATGAATTCTCCGAGATATAAGATGATACTCAATAAAACAGTAGCTGCTGATAAATATCGGCAAAAACTTGCGTTAGACTGCCTAAACGATTTAAGTGGATTTAAATAGCTCATTTCCACCAATCCAACCTCATATTCGCCTTGGATTCTAAACCCAAATTCACATCCTTCCTAAATCCTTAACTCAAATTCGCTTAAATAATTTAAATGATTCCTCGTAAGTATTTGATATTTAAAAACAACAGCCCTTCTGGTATGGATACTGTTTTTCCTATATATAAATGTGCAAATTTGTCAGTCTTTTCAATTTGCAATTATTGATATTTGATACGATATACCACCAGCGCTGGAGTTGATTCAGAGCTAACTAATATTATTAAGAAAACAAAACAATATATATAGATTTTGAACTCAAATATAAATTAATAACATGATGATAAAGTGTTTATATCAACTCTATATTTTAACTTCCAATTATTGAGTTACATATTGTACTATGATCAGTAGCTAGTGAAACCTCAAAAAAGTAAATCTGTTAAAGAATAATTAAACTTCTAAGTAAAGCGATGAGCATTTCCGATTAACAATGAAACTAACGTGATTAAATAAAATATAAAAAAGTAAAAAAATGGGTTTCGGATTTTTGGTGCATAAAATAAATAAATAAAATAAAATATCAGAATTTACATGTTGAAAAAAACTATGAGATCAAGTAAGTTATTTCATGTATGTAGCACTTCATAAATCGATCATACATTACATCAAGTGACTATTCTAGATTCGTGAACGGATCAAATGACATGATTACAAATGAACTACCGATTCACTAAAGCATGAATCGTATCTGTGGAATTTCTTTCCATTCGCCATTCATCATCACCAAGACACTTCACTCACACCATTTATTCCTTGAACATAATCGAATCTAAGGGAGAAAAAGATTAAAAAACATATACATGCAAAGAAGGGTAAATTAAGACGATGTTTATGTTTACAATCACGTGACACAGTGAAATTAGAATTGTCGGTATATGGACGTGCCAAAATTTGAAACCTATGAATTACTTGCAAGCAATGAATTGGGAATTTGAGTGTTGAAGAGAAATTGGAAAAGATGATGGAATCTTTGTTCAAAGAATGCATGATTATTTCATTTGAGTGGTCCTGTGCAATAAATACAAGTCTTCATGTGGGGGACCATTTTTGGTGCAATTATTTTTATTTCTTGCTCCAACAACAACAAAAAAAAGCCTCCTTTTTAGCTCTACCAACAAATCATACTTAAAATGCCTCATCCATATTTTAGAATTTAAAAATATCGATCGTCATCACTACACCTTGAAATGGGACTATAGGATGAGTCATTTTCTCTAAAGGTTTATAATCATGGCACCATACTATTACCAATACTTTCTCTCCAACCTATGAACTTCTCAACATTTCTATCTAAAAATAAATTAACCTTCTACAAGGAATATAATTTTTTAAGAGAAGTGCTTGCTGCGAATCTACAATTCACAAATATTTGGTTTGGGCTAAGAGGAGTCCATTTTGTACTTAAATTTTTAATATGGTTGGGCCTCACGGATAAAGTGAACACCAAAGATAGGGATGCGCTTCCAAATGGTACACGAATCTCTCACCCTTAAATATCGTATCACTAAGTTATGTGAATGGTAGTAATTTCATGATTGTTATCCTAAATATCTAAAAGCTACAAAATAATAAACGATCTAAAAAACCAATAAATAGTTTCTAACTTTAATTGTTACAAATTGAATATAAGAGTATGGCTGCCACCTGTAAATGAGTCGGTCCATTCAAACCTCGATTCAATAAATACTCCTTCTCAATTTACCAAAACTCATTAATTACCTAGATCAAAAGGGAACTTGACACAACTCGATTTGCAATAGGGTGAACGTGCTTGTTGAGTAATTTATCTTAAAAATATATTGTATAATAATTTTATAATTTACTTTACACTTAATATTAAAGTTTATTTTGGTTCAATCAAATTCACGAGCCTCCACTGGTAAATTTTAAGCTCAACTTAACTATATTTAAAAAACTCTGCAGTCTGCTTTGCTAACCTCAATTACAAGTGTGCTCCGTGGGCTGGACTTACATAGTAGAATTTTGTGGAGACTTTAAAAAATAGGTTTTGCACATTGTTAAATGATAAAATTTGGTATGTTTAAACGATAAAAAAAAATAAATAAATAAGCTGGGTTGTATTGCTGAGAGCTAAAAATCGTTTCTGTTTAGTTCTATTTCTTTTTACAAGATTGTTATCATTTTTCTTTTCATTAAATCTCAATTATTAAGATCTTCCAAGTCAATGCTTGGGACTAGTTCAAAGATTACATCATAAAATTTCTGTCTATTTTATGCATTCTCTCTGTATCTGTGCGTTTACAAGATATGAAAATTAATATTAGTGAAACTCATGTGAAAGACACCGATCAGATTTATCTATTATGAAGTTATAGAAGATGGATATTAGACAAAATACAATGTATTTATAAACATTAACAATTTCTTTCGCATTACTTTGAATTTCATAAAATAAAGTGCGAATCATAGATGATAGCGATATTGTTTTATAATGATTTCATTTATGGTTCACAAGGTTGTTATATATATGCTTTATAACAATTACATTTACGATTGTCTATATCTATAAAATTATCATGGCTTTTTTCATTTTCTTTAACTTAAAATGGATAGCATATTTTTATCTAATCTAGAGATGAGATTGATTCATAATTCTTTGAAGAGAGTATTTTTCTAATGAATCAATCCATAAATTCTATATAGTGGTGTGGTTCGGAGTTATTAGTAGGACGTCATCAATACCATAACCAGTAGAATTTTGATCATAATTTTCATAAATAAAGCTTTGTTCTAGAACGTCAAAAAGAAAATCTATAAGAACAACTTATTTGCAGAGTGAAAAAAAATCAATGATAAAGATTGATCGCTTAGATATTTGGATAAAGATGAACCCCCAGTCAAAAAAATAGGGTTTATTTGTATTAAAGCGAGGTAAAAAAGTAGTGTATTCTGAAAATATTATTAATTAGTTAGGCGGTTAAGCAGTTGGGGAGCAGTTATAGCTAAGTGAGGAATGAGAATACAATATTTACTATTTATATATTTTTCTACGTCTCACCTAACCTGGAAGAGAAGTCAATTAATTTGACTCTTGCAGTAATTTTTGAGAATTTTCACTTTAAAGACTTGTCATTTTGAACCCCCAAAACTACTTCGTTCCTTAAGTTTACTCATACAATTTTTCAACGCTCTATAATATAATGTCCCTATTGTACATATCCAATTAACTACATGTTAACTATTTGTTAGTCACATATAGATTAATCCATATACACTGTCATAAACGAAGACGCTTGGAGGGTGTACTAGTGAACGTTAAAAGTTCGGTTTTAAAATTTGAAAAATGGAAAATATAAAACTCTGTATCAGAAAAGGGAGCGAAGAATATGAATAAATTGATCGCGTGAATACAAGTTTTGTGACGGTCTCATATACAAAGAGTGATACACTTTGTCATAAATGCCTAATAATGTTAGAAAAATAAAACAATGGGTACAGTAGTAAGCATCTTTTCCATTATCTTATAGGTCACGGGTTCAAGTCTTTATGAGACATCCGCATTGATTTATTTTGTACTTTAGTTCAAAAAAAAAAAACAAAAAAACAAAACGAATCCAAGCACAGTTCTCTCTAACAAACACATTTTCAGTAACATTATTGTCTCACTAAGAGCACACAACCCCTACAACATTACCACACATAGCATAGCACATTAGTTAGCCCATTTTTTATGCTATCCTATAGTTCATTATTAACATACATAGATAAGTGAATTGATGAATTATACAGAAAAAAACGAATATAAACATATAAGTCCTAAGTGGGGATGACCATTTTCAGTCCAATTCCAAGTTTTGATTAGGATCTGTTTTTTATTCTTTTTCTGATTTGGAAATCTTAATCAAAGCTAGAAAAAGGTATTAGTCATCATTATCCTCATCAGTTGCGTTTATATAGCTGTAGTTTAATCCCGATTTGATGTTTGATTGATTTCCGGATAGTGATGCAATTAATGAATAACTAACAAAATTATAACTGTTTCGACAAGGCAAAGTGGTTAAACAAATTTCTACTCGATGTATTTGTGTTTTCATGTAAATAAATACAATATATATGCAGTTTTTTGGTCAATTTTCTGGATTAACTTACAGCTGGAGTTGAGGAGGATATGACATGTCGATGACGTCATGTTTGAGTAATATAATAATAATAATAATATATATAGGAATAGGAGGATGAAGATTGAAGCTTAATCCTCAATTTGCTGTGCTTTTACAATTTCCCAAAGTCAAAACCTTAACTCATATTTAACAATATATTCAGTCTGGGCCAACACCATTTTATACCATTTCGAATATTTTTTACATAAAAATATATCTTATGATGTATGTGTGTATTGTATTTTAATTATCAAACATACCATCCTCAACATTTTCTTTTGGGATTAGCTCATAATTTGTCAACTAACTATTTGTTTGATTCTGCTAATTTTCTTTTGATTTTTCTAAAGGCCTATCTGTTTATCCTAAAATTAATTGAACTGTATCTTGAATAAGAATTTGACCTTTTTGGAAAAAAAAAAAAATCCTCCTCGTTCGTGTGCAGCGGTTGGGAGTAAATAAGGAAAATAAAACAAAATCAATGAGTTCTCTCTGTTAAACTCAAACTAATAATTTTTGAAAAAAAAGGAGATCAAAGGAGTAAACATCTCTACATATGTTCTAGTTTCCATATTTAATTCAAACCGAGTTAACAGATTTAGCCTTTATTCGTACTGATTGGGATGATTAAACAACAAAACATGCATAGGTAACAACGAGTTTTTTTTTTACGAAAATACAATAGGAAATTTCATGCAACATTTATATGCTCATGCTCATTGTTTGTTTCCACTAAATTTCAATTAATCCAATTTATTGTGTATTGACCAAGACAAATTTTAGAAATAAAAGATCCCAAGTATACTTAAAGACAAATTAATATTGTGACCATACTAGATATCAACTCAGAGAAAAAATAAATAGACTAGACTAGACAAAAAACAATGATGCCTCCCGAGAGGAGATTAATCAAATAACACATTGTTCGCATATATTAAAATAATCAAAATTTGACTGTTACCATATTATCAAATTAATTAATCCAGTCATTTTCCAGAGTGTTCCACATTGGCAAAACGTGTATCGTATCCGACACACACCGCACCCCCATAAGCATGATGGCAGCACCAACATCACTACCCCAAATCTCTTCAACTAAATATTATTATCACAAAATAGCTGAAATTGCTCCAAAATTACACAGCTAAACAGATTTTGTTAATTTAATAAAAAATATAATAGCCGAAATATTGAAGAATTGGTCATGTAGTAGCTAGCTTAAATGTAATTTACTTAGGGCAGAATGCATTAATTTTCCGCCATATCCTTTTCCTTATTAGCAATATAATTCCATTCCCACCACTCCTTCCATCTCAATTTCCTTTCTCCCCAAGAAACTTCAATTAAAAAAAATATATATCTTAATTTGTCTATATAACAACCACCCTCCGTCCCATTTCTCCTCTTTCTCATTTGCTATATTTCTTCTTCGTCTCCTTTCCATTAGAGAAATAGTTCGTTGCAGCTAGCTAGCTTGATTACTTAATTATTGATGATAAGCAGTTAAAAATGGAAGTAGGGTTAGATGGAGTAGGTCCATCAATGGTGAATGAAGAAGATGAGTTAGTTCATCTGCCTCCGGGGTTCAGGTTCCATCCAACTGATGAAGAGATCATCATGCACTACCTCTTGCCCAAAATCATCGATCGCCGCTTCGTCGCCCAAGCCATTGGAGAAGCCGATCTTAATAAGTGTGAACCATGGGATTTGCCCAGTAATATTCATCTTTTTCCAATTTCTGCTTATATCCATCTCTATATATATGCAGTCGATTCAATATTATATGAAACAGATTAATGATTAAACTTTTGTTTTTGATACTCTTAGTTTGATTTTCAAATAATTTAACATGATGTTGGTTTTGGGGTTGCAGAGAAGGCTACAATGGGGGAGAAAGAATGGTTCTTCTTCTGCCAGAGGGACAGAAAGTATCCCACAGGGATGAGAACGAATCGAGCCACGGAATCCGGGTACTGGAAGGCTACCGGCAAAGACAAAGAGATCTACAGAGGCAGAAACTGTCTTGTCGGAATGAAGAAAACCCTTGTTTTCTACAAAGGGAGAGCTCCTAAAGGAGAGAAAACCAATTGGGTCATGCACGAATTTCGACTCGAGGGCAACTTTTCCAACTACAACTTCTCCAGATCAGCAAAGGTATATTGTGTGTGTGTATATATATGATTATAATCACACAGTAATTTCCAACCATGAAAGCGTGTTAATTTAATTTGGGTTTAGGAGGAGTTCGTGGTGTGTCGCGTTTTCCACAAGAGCTCGGGGATCAGAAGAAGCGAGTTATCGAGGATCGATTCTTTGGTGGATCATTTGCTTGCAGACATTACCCCTACGGACTACAACTCTGTGAATGAGAGGCATCAACATGAGTCCAAGCCAACATCAAGGGCTCTTTTGGAAAATCACAAGCAGTATGATCAAAGAAACCTCTTTCTGCCTCCTCAAAACTACAGTATCAGCACCAGCAGCCCTTTTTCACTGCCCCAACTTGCCCTTCCCACACCATATCTTGCTTATGAGCAAGATGCAGGCTTTATCAGCTCCATGATCCACGACCAGACGACCGCCTTCCAAGGAGCAAATTTAAGGCCAAAAGTGGAGCATTTTTCATCCAACTCCATGATGAGCCATTCACAAGACACCGGACTTAGCACTGATCACGAAATAACTTCGAAGAAGGCAGCATTGGATGATGATCAAGGGCTTGCTTTCAGTCCAAATATATCTGATTTGGATTCTTTATGGAGCTAGCTAGCTAGCTGTTAATATATATAACAATTAACCATCATTTAATTTCTAGACATGCATGGAATGGATGCATTAGTTGCATTATAACTTCATCCTCCCTTTCCACGCTTGTGTTTTAAGTCTGCAACAAGGGGGGAAGTCGTTAGTTCAACTCTCATGTAAATAGTGCTAATTTAATCGTGTTGTTAATTTTCATTGATTTCATTAGGACATATATATATGTATAGGTCTGATCTTTGTTATGCTCATTCATTCGCTAACAAATTGTGGCTGTGTACAATATTATTTATGTCTGAATTCTTTCATTTTCAGTATGAGTACTTTGCATGCTTGCTCTTTTCATGTTTGATGATTTCACTTTTGGAACCATTGGTCCACAAACATATGATTACAATTTGGAATCCTAACCAAATATATTTGTCTAAAATATTTTTCCCATAAACCATGAAGACGACATGAGTGAAAAGGTTTTACCCAGGATTTGGAACTTAATTTTGTCTTGTGTGTTTGTAGTTTATCAATATATTGGTTAACATTACAGGCAAAAGCTGCAAGTATTTTCAAGAAAGTGGTTACACATCTATGCCTCTAGAGACTTTCTGATAGAGTTCATTTTGCTAATTCGACTATATGGTCAACAAATGTATAGTATAAAAATTCATTAATTTATACACTTGATGCTACACTAAAATCTATACTTCATATTTTTTTTAAAAGTCCTAAACATTTAGTTTTTTTTTTCTTCTAAATCAATCCGCTAATGCTATTCTACTTCGCTCTATCTTGTTTGAAGTCATATTTATTTTATTGTTGTTAACTAAGGTTATAATCTTCGGTTTTCCTTGAGGGCCCTTTTTATGATTAATACAATGATACTAAAATAAAACCATAAAGGAAAATAGCCAAGACAAAATGAGTAGGAAGAGGTATCTACAATGGATATAGGTAATGATTAATGCTGAAACATGTCTCAAAAGATTTTCAACAGATAAGATTCTTGCTTGCAGTCTAATATTTATCTGTCCATCAGAAATTAATGGTGTTAGTGGTGTTGCATCCTCAACAATCCAGGCAATAAGTAACATGCCAATTAGCTTCACTATCAAACATTTTACAATTATTCATCTTTGTTATATACACGTGTGTGCGCGTGTGAATGGAGCACGTGATACATCAATGAAGTAATTAACAAACACTGGAGTTTCGATATAATCCAAAAAAATTGTGTTTATTAAGAAGGAAATAATTAGTTATGGAAAAGCACTTTTGGAAAAGTGGAAGCGGGAAAAGCTTAGGTGTTGGAATATT
>AYJT01098750.1:0-17064 GCA_001278415.1 Ocimum tenuiflorum | reverse complement strand
CATATATAATGTATATTTTGGCGATGTGTCTACTGAGTACTTTTGAACTCACGCCCTGCATATATTTCTAAATGTGCAGGTTGAGAGCTGTGGCGTCGTGAGGACGTTGAGGAAGAACGCGTTAAGAATTTGATGCCCCGAGGGGTGTATCTTCACATACCTCCCTCAACCATGTTTCCACTAGTTGAACAATAAACTGTGCACTTATCTTTCATTTACTTTGTTGGTTCTGTGACCCAATCTTCATACTATGGTAATTCATGTGCACATATTTCTTCTCTTCCGAAACTGTTATTTCTATTAAATAGTTGTTCGTACCTTGATTCTGATGTTGCAACAATGCATATATTCACACTCCATCCCTTTTGATATTATAATCATGATTAGAACTTCATTTATATGTTGTTATTATCATTTCACCCTTCGGCCCCATCGTGGCGTCCCGGCCGGTGAAGTCGTGGCATTACAAATTACCCAGTAGGACCTGCTGAGAATGACAATGTTGGAAGTGTGGATAACCAATTCACCAATGAACCACAAGTATCACGTTTCACTTGGACCATTGAGGACTCTTATGGACTGAATACGAAGAATTTATATTCTAATGCCTAGCAACGATACTTGTTGAATTCTGCTTTACCCAATTCTTCCTACCATGTTGGTGAGTGTGAGAAACAAAATCTATTATGTTTGTTAAAACTGACTGCCAGTACTTGCACATTGGGCACTAGATTTATTACATTTGGAACTTGCTTTGCAATGACAAATTTTCTTTTGCAAGCGTGTGCTTATTTTTCCAAAGGGAAACAATGTGAACAATTTGTCAATGTATTTAGATGTGGGTGAGTAGCTTACCTTTTGGGTGCGATAGACATGCACAGTTTAGCAAATGCACAACAAACTTACAGTAGAAAAAGCTATTCCAAAGATATCGACATGTTTATGATGCATATTCAAAGTCAAAAGAAAGTGTGTTGTGTGGTGTTGTGTTTATATACTTCATAATGTTAAAGTTTTTGTGGTTAATCTGTTCGGTGCATCGTGTTCTTCATTTCTTGTTTAATGATTCCAGTTTGTGACTGAATCCAAATAATTCTTTATGAGATTTAGTTTATTGTATGATTCGCCTGATGATTTGGTGAATTTTGAGTCTGAGGGAGTCACTTGGCTATTAAATGTTGTAACATCAAAGTTATCTACTTTCTGTCATTTGCATAAATAACTTGCCACCTAAATAATGTTCATTGTAATTTTTTCTCCCTTATGACCCTAACAACTGGTACCTTGTCAATGATACTTGTGTAGCAGAAGCTGAAGTTGTTGCCCGCAAGGTTATTGATTATTGGATGTGTGACTCAAAGATTTATCTTCTAGAAAGTAATATTAGGTTTGATAATTTATCTTGTTCTGATTAGCCAATCACTTAAATACATGAGGTTGTTACTTAGGAAGTACGGAGAAGTCTTACTTAAATATTTTCTACGAGGATGTATATCATATGACAACAACAAATAATGATAACCCTACCGGCAATATCCCTTTGGAGTTACAGAGTTTATTTTATTATCTTCAGCATATTGAAACAGGAACAACAACTCGTAGCAGAACAAACAGAACAACAGAGGTCCAGAATTGCATCCCCAATGAATATTGACGATGAGACACCAGCTGAAACTGAAGTTGTGGGAGACAACAAGGCATATGTGGTGTAAATAATGAAAATTGTAATGTGGCCATTCTTTACTGGTCAACGCAATGTGATGTCATCATTACGGATGACCACACTCTGCCCTCATAAAAAATACAACAACTTTATCCTCACACGACGCATGAAAACAAAACCCAGATGGCGGGTCAACAGACGAGGCAAGACGAAAATTCCACAAACACCGAAGAGGTAACGCTGGTTTTACTTCCTCCCTATCATACTCTATTTTGTCTTGTAAATATTATTGTAGAGATCACCCGAAGTGCGGTTGCTAATAGTAGGTTGAGCGCTTGTGACATGTGGAGAGTTATTATTTATATCGTGCAGATTGAGTAGGAACTAGTTCTTCCAATATGGAATTGGGTCTGCTGGAAGATGAGGTATGTATGTATATCTTGGTATGTTGGAAGCATGGTGAAAATTTATTTTTGCATACTTGTTTACAAGATTTTTTCGAAGTCCCGTTGTTATATGTTCGTGCTTCTTGTTCTTACGTTGGGTGAAGCACGTTGACGCATATGATTATTGAAACAGAAGTGAGATGTAGTCAACATATCGATTATACTGCAGTTTCCCAATCATTACGGCTCATTACAATGTATGATGATGTAGGAGACCGCATTCCTCAATAATATACGCAAAGCTTTTCAGATATATGTTCATGAGAATCGCCCAGTGGATGGAGGTAGTCTGCCGACTGTCTGTACAAGATTTAGGGCGTAGGAATTTTCAATGACCCCGCAACAAGTTAATGCATATGACTGTGGTATAGTCGCGAATAAGTTCGTTGAGCAATTGGCGCATGGGCTGCCGCTTTGTGCACATATCTTCCACTACATGCATTTTGCAGTAGATTTGCCGGTAGTGTCTAATGTTTTTGTGTGTCAAACCATCTTGGAAGATGTCCGTTATTTTGTTATTAGCGTACATTTTATGCAGTTAGCGTCGGTGAACTATATGAAACATGTTTGTTTTTGTTTTTAGTATGTACAATTTCATGAATAGACCTCCGAGAATACGGTCTTTGCTTATATTCTATGCTCAACTGAAGGGATCACATTTTAAAATAAAGTGAACAAACACACATAACTTCATTTAGGTAATATTTAATGAAGATTATATTTAAGAAACGAGTATCCAAACCTGGTGTGAGAATATCGGTTTGGAATATCCATCCAAAAAATATAAAAGTACTTGATAACTTATTTACAAGAAAATTAGCTCACCATCAACCCTAAAAATACATCCTAATGTAGGTAATTAAAGATGAACCTCAGGGCCCAAATTAAGGCCCAATAATAAGATTGCGTTTGATGTCAGTAATGCCAGATTTTACTGTTACTAATTTGTTGCTTTTGGTGTGTAGTTGAGCCTTATAGGATATGATGTTTAATATCCACTGAAATTGATATGAATGACATGCGAAATTCGCATTAACACAAGGACGGTACACTCTGGATCATAACACAACAGACAAAATAATGTACGTAGGACAAGAACTCGAGTTTACACAACGTTAACCCAAACAATTTAGTGCACCAATTTCCACCGTCATCAATAGTGCAACAGTATGATCAAATGGTCGCCTCCCTATTCCTTTTCTTGGGAGCAAACATTGGCATACGAAGAGTCTTCTAGATCAGTACGCTCATCCCTTTAATGGTCAGAGCGCAATAAGCTGCCTTAGCTGCGTTCATCTCTTCCTGCCTCATTCCCTTGAAAATAGTTTGATCCAATAACAACAGTGGACACAAATGTAGGGTTATGAGGCAACCCCTCCCAGATACGTGTCATAAGATAGATGTAGCAGACCATGTGAATCGGCAAATTCCTGTAACAAATTCTTGTACAATCCTTCATCCTGATAGCATATCGTTTTCAATTAATTCACGTACTTACTTAGGCGAAAAATCTTTGCAAAAGTTTGCGCACCATAAATAACATACTTGTAGTATATACCTTGTCAATGAAACCAATAAACAACGCCCGACAGGCAATCCTAGCAGCAGCCTGCTCAGCTTTCTTGAGCGTTGGGAAATATTCCAATGTGTCAAACATTTCTCCATTAATGACAACTTGTACGTGTGGAGCTCATCTGTGAAATAATTCAATATTTACAAGGTGAGAGCCTTTGAATAAATTAAAAGGCCATCTTATATCGCTTATACAGTTTATGCTTTGCAAACTTAGTTGTAATGCTAGACGAACAAATGTAATATTACAAATATGGGGTGGTCCATTTAAAGCACCATAATTTTGTGTACACTAGTGCATTGCAAATATGATGATAACCCAAAAAACTTTCACAGAATATGTGTATTCTGACCGTTGGATTCAGAATTTTTTCTCCCTTGCCGAATACTGGATGTCTGTCCTTCCTATGTATCGGAATATTTCACCATGTCCTTGCCAAATATGACGAATGAATACCCTGCACATGTATGAATAAGATTTGAAATCCTGATATTAATTTATACAGATACATATGGTGTTTTCCTACTAATGATTTTCAACATGCGTTCAGCATGGGGCGTATGTAATTACAACCATGACCGCTCAATAAAGTGTCATCGCAAGTTATAGTTTTTGGGAACATCGAAATAAGTTTCTGGGAACAATTTCGTAATTAAAATTTTGCAATGTGATCAAGCATAACCAGAAAATACGCCCCAAGACGAAACAAGTGCAAAGCACACTAAAATCCCTAAAAATAGATGGTGTTCCTTACATCGAGCAATTGTTTTTATATCACTATCCTGATACGAGCACACATCATGCAGCCGAATTACTGAAACATACATATTTGAAAACACTTCACTGATAAAATCGCAGCAATTGTTACACATTAAATTTGAAAGTTGTCGTCACAGCACAGAACAAAATATATATTATTTAAACCTAGGTTAATGCCCTAAAATTTTTTTATCCGGTTCAAGAAGGTCCTGCGCAGTGGAGGAGCTGACCATAGAGAGTAGAATCGTAGTAGGCACATCTGTAGGTTGAGATGTGCGAACGTCGAGTACGGATGGTTGTGTCGGCTGCAGAATCGAAAAATAATTTGCTAAGGCGGTGCGTGCCACAGCATTCTCGACCTCCTCTGCCGAGCTCCAATTTTCATCTGTTGTGAACTGCTGTCCATGAACAGTGACCGTTCATGTGAATTGAGGCTTCTGGCTGGGACCATCTTCAAAGGTGTTGTATTGCAGAAGGTTCTAGCTCTGTTCCTGGCAAAGGTTCTGCAAATAGGTCTTGTGCATTTTGGATATTGAATGGATTTGACCGGGCCAATTGTACCCCGATACTTCTTATATATAGGATATAGATTATAAAATAAACAAGTATTTCACTTATCTGTCCAAGTCATTATAATATGTTACTTATCATAAAGTAATTTATAAGAAGATGTTAATTTTTCGAAATCTTAGTATTAGTCTTATCGGACAAACTATGAAAAATATGTAAATAAATCATCGTCTTCAAAAAATTCATTGAATTTTGAAATCTATTATCTATTATCTATTACCTATTCTTTTCCTTTTTTTATATGAAGTAATATTATACCAATAATCTAATACATAACATTGATGATTAAAATTAAATATGATAAACCATTACAATATATATGTATGTAAATGCTCTATAATGTTGTGAATTATAGTTTCATTTTGTGTATTTCATTACACGTGCATATGATCCAAATAAAAACATTACTCTACTTTTTATATTTTTATTTTTATATTTTTAGCATGGGCTAAACACTTATCATATATTCTTATGGATTCAATCATGGTAGCTTTTTTTATGTTTTAGGTTTTCTTTACTAGTAATTTCTATTTTCTGATAATAGTGGAATGAAATCAATTTTCCCTCCTCTAATCGGTACGAAGAATGACTAATATCCTTATACACTTCTCACACAACATAACACAATAGTGGGTCCACACATACACGTTTATTCATTCAAATGAGCCACACGCTACCATGCATGAGTCTAGGAAACAACCAAAAACCTCCAACTCCCCCCCACACACACAAAAGAACCCCTCCAAATACAATCACCAAAAGCCTCCCACTCCCTCCCAACAAAATATATATATACCGGGCAGCAGGGTTTCACCTAGCTACTTTCCAACAGATATATAAAGTGTGTTAATTACATGCCAACATCGGGTGTCTAAACAAGTGAACCTATCATCCCAATCATAACAACGAAAAAGAACCCAAAGCTTCCACGGTGATGATCTTGTTCCATTGTCTACACTTCTGGCACCGCCTGGCCGTTGAACAAAATCGAAACAAAAGCCTTTCTTGTATATTGTTGTATGGATAGGATCGACAACTGTATGTGGGAGTCCTATACTTCGACATTCGATGATTTTGATCTCCAATGCACTTACAATATGCCACACAAGGGACTGCTGCTGAAACCACAGATTCCAGTTGCACCAATTCGGGCTATTGAGCAAGTGTGTTAATCTACGCAGAGAACGCGTGAAACTTGCAATGACAACAGACCAGTTGGTGGTCGAGCGCTTTAAATCATATACAGTAATCTTAAGGCCAAGCAAGTCCACATCAAATGCAATCCAATGAAAGTCGCTCATGTGTGCAACACCATAGAAGTGGTCGGTGAATGCCCAGGAGTTCCTCCATGATGCAGGTTGTTGCCACACACATATTGCATCACTGTCTGGTCCATGCATTCCACGTCATCCATAATCATTGTCACCTGAACAATACAAACGTTTGAATGCATTTTGGGAATGATTAATGTGTAATGTGTCGGGAAGAATGAACTGAATGCCACTCACCCAGCAAATTGTGTCCAGACAAGTCCATTGGCCAACAAAATTGTGAGTGTTAGTCTCTTTCTTCAAACATAGCAGGTGCAACAATGCATCCATTTGCTGTCCAACAATAAAGTATACAATACAAAGCAGTACGTTTATTATGCTAAGTAAAACTTTAAAAGGTCTCAGGTCCAATACACCGATATTGACAACATACCTGCGAGTACAGAGCCGAAACTGGCTTCCAAATGTTCATAAACCAGGATTTGTTGGCGACCGACACGATTTCAACAGGTAGCTTGATCTGCTCGTGGCGCATGTGACATTGTATATAAATGACGTCATGTAGTAGTGATTGAGTAAATCAAGAAAATAGCATTGCATGAATATGTGCCACTCCCACGAAAATCCTTTACCACAAAGGGCTTAATTATGTGGCGAACAACCATTCACGAAATCTTAAAAAGCGGCCTACTAGAAACTTTGTTCGTGTCATTTTCATGACAGATTCCTGCTTCACCGTAAAGTTCTCCACGCTACCATGGTCACGATAGGTGGCCATAGCGGTCCCGGGCATAGTGAAACTTTGATTCCCGCCATTTTCTATCACCTCCCATGTGCTCTGAAGATCATTTTCACAACGCTGGTGGTCGGTCCTTTTATCCAATATGCACTTGGTTACATATCTATGCTTGGCTATGTTGGGTTGTTTTGATACGTCGTACGTATTTGTTTTCCTCTAATTACTCGGTAGGCAGTCCGATGCCCCCTTCCATCTGTCCTTTTTTCTCGTCTTGCAATAACACTCAAGGTGGGTTTCATCAAGCAGCAAACGCAACGTTTCTTGTCGACACTTTTCTTTGGACCTCCAAAATCGCCGACATCAATTCCTGTAATTAAAATGAAAATGTTGACCTCATCAGAATAACTAAGCATTTCGCACCTCTACATAAGTATAGCGAGGGATCGGCCCAAAAATTTATCTTAGGGAGCTCCATTGCATTGTACCTCTATTCGGGAGGACTTTTCACTAGTTCATGAGCACTACTCATCCTACACTTTTTTATATTCCACATAAATAAAATTATATTAAATAAATAGTATAAGAGACAATGAATCACAGTTCATAAACACAACTAGCTACAATCTATAACAACTAGTAACAAAACTAAAAATAAAAACTTGAAATTTTGTATAGCTAAAATTCATAAATTCGTAATTCAAACCCTACTTCAAGTTAGAATTAACAAGATCTAATTAAATTTAAACAATCAAAATATAATCCTTTAGTTATATTAATTAATTTAGTTATATTATTCTGTATAGCTTCATATCACATACCAACAAATAAACTACGACGTCTCAAATGGAATGTTAAAACCAGTAAAAACTTACGTTGTGCCGGCGGCGGTGAACATCCTCATAAGACTCAATAGTAGTCCTGCAAGCTTGGCAGTGAGTACCATGTTGTGGCTGTGGACTTTGGGGCTCCAACGGCCAGTAGAAACATTTCGAAAATAGAACATAGGGCTGCCCCTACTCCTTCAAATTAGTGTTTTCATCCACTTCCCCGATCCCTACTGCCTCACTGGAATTTGGTCCGCAGTGAGGAATACCCTCCATGCTTCTTTCAATTGATCTATGTTCTCTAACTTATCTACTGAATAACATATAAGCATGCATTTGCAGCAGTTAATCGATGCGAGCAAGAACTGCGAACTCGCTTTTTTAAATGGAGATAGTAGTTTCACAATCCACTTGTGAAAACCTATCATATGAGTTGAGGTAGCGTAAATTTTAGGGACCGAAATACAACATTTCGTCGGATGAACAAATTTGCATAACACAACACATAATTAGACCTTACATTTCAAAGTTTCACCTACCAAACATTCCATCTTCATGGGTAATTCGAACGACTGCATTTCGAAAATATGTCAGATTAAAGAATGTAATTGTGCTGGAAATTGGTAAATTGTTGACAAGTAGATCTGCCGTGTTTCTGTAGGGTGATTTTCCTTTTGATTTTAACCGCAAATGCGTGGGAATGTAGGTAAATGTTAAAGCTTCAATGAGTTGTAGTTTAGGAAAAGTGTACCTACGTCAGTTGCCACGGCGAGAATGGTCGAAAACTCTAGAAACTGATTTCCGATGGCTTCCTTCCTAAGACGACAAACACAATAAGATTAAGAATGGCCGAAGGTTGTATTTTTTTCCAATTGCTGGGATTGGAATGCTCATTTAGGGGAGCACATCAATATTGATAGACCCATAATAATGTCTTATACCAATGTAGGAATACATGCGTAATTTTTAAGAGCTGTCACTCCATCATAAACTAGGTCGATTTATATACCCGCACAATTTTATCTCATTTAATTTGGTATAATAAGTTATTTTCTAACATATCTTAATTTGTTCATACGTCTACTATGATATGAATTTCAAAATGAAAAAGGACAAAATAGTTAAGAAAAAGTTTTTGATAAATTTTTATTATTGGGGAAATTTTGTGTTTCTAAAAAAATTATTTGTTTTTTAACTTTTACGGTTATTTTTTTATCCATCAAGTGTTTAAGCTTCAAAATTTTCATTTACTATTTATTTAGTTTGAATACATTCGAACCTTTTATTTTGTTTTTCTTTCCAATCTATGAAATAAACAAAAACAAAATTTAAATAGGGGGTATTAAATTTTGCTTGGTCATGAAAAGACATAGGTGTGAAAACAAATATATAATGCTTAAAAGCAAAGCCACGGATAAATGTTACATCGGATGCAAGTGATTCGTTAATATATGTTGTGGTGGAGTTTTCAGATAATGCTTAAATAAACTTTTTACAAAATTATGGCCAAATTGTACAATTTCTGAATAAATATTTTCAACTTATCATCATGTCCGTACAACACATTAGTTTGTACGCATGGTATTCTCTAATTAGACTTTTACCATCGTGTAATTATACTAATCAATAAGAATTGTCCGCATATAACAGCCAATGCTAACACGTTAAGACAATAAACTCAGTCAAAGAAATTCATTTCAATTTAATCATTTCTCTACTAAACTGCTAATAGAACGCTATATATGATATAGTATACATATTCATGTATTCTGACATCATATCGTTCAACTTTGTGAAATTGTGTCCTATAAAATATCATGTATTTCTATAAAAAGATACCCATAATAAATAACACATTACATATTTTTCTGACTGTATAAACATATTATCAATAATTTTTCTTTTTTATATGATTTTATTGTAATAAAACATGCAATATAAATTTTGTTTGTAATATCAGAAAATTACCGATAGATGTGACTTTCTAACAATATGTTTCATTTTCTTAGATTTACCACCCTAGTGTGGTATAAAATTCAATTTCTATTTTATTCAACTTTAAACTGTATTGTCAAACTATGCAATGCTCAGCCAAATTTTCAACTTTCGCCAATTAAAACATAACCCATGTAACATTTTGCAATTTTGACGTAAATATGCATATTTTCACATAACATTTGAACTATTTGCAATCCTTACAAAAATTTTAAAAATTTGCAGGTTCTATCATGACCTTTATTATTTATTACATATTCAACATAACAATCATTTACTTTCTATAGTATATAATCAACATATATCTCTCATTATCTAGTGAAATTGATGAGAAGACATATTCATAATGAAGTTCATCCTCAAGACACATATTGGTAAGGATTGGTAGGGAGTTATAATAAATTTGAAGATACGAATATTTGATATTAAACATCAACTTTATTTAAAATTTCACAATTGACGCACAATCACTTGCAATGAAGTATTTTAAAATAGAAAAATCTGATGGATTGTACGAAAATTATTAGTTGATTTAAAAAATGACATATATTGAAGGAGCTATGCAAAATTATGCAAAACGTGAAAAATTTCTGAATAAAATTTACCCGTTTTTACAACTTTGCGTGAATATTACAAAATAAGTAATTGTTAGTCGAAAATTTTAGAAGATTATAAAGTTGGAAATGGAAGTGAATTATAAAGTATCTTTATTTCTATACAATAATTTATGTGGCTCCTGCAAGAGTTAGAAATTGATATGGATTAAAAGTTTTAATATGTTATGCAGATGATGTGAAGTTTACCTCCGCAGTGACTGTTATGCTCATAAAGAAAACGAGCTCGGATAATACTTACATAACTTCGGACCTCGGCTAATCTTCTCCTATTTACCTATGTATTTAGACAATCAATAGAAATATGTCTTTACCAAAACCCAAATATAATAAGATAGGTAATAATTATCCCACAACCCGTCACAATAAATGTTACTCTTATTTGTTACTGTTACGTGACGTGGACACCGTTTCGAATAATTTTTTCTTTAAATTGTATTCCTTCTTTTGATCACATCTTTCCTTGCTTAATATTAAATAATTATAAGAACATCAATATGATTAATTAATGAATTCATATTTTCGATAGAAATCAAACTATAAATCTTTATGTATATCCATATACAAATATATAGAAATGTATTATGGTGGCCACTTGAAGGAAAATTTAATGAGACATTACTTTATGTTGCCATATATGTCAATGGATGTTAGTATAGCATGACCTAATATGAGATTTTGTCGTGTGCCGTATATTATGTATTCCATTTTCAATTTATATAATTTGTAAATGATAAGTTCTTTTGTATATCGATATGCTAGGTATGTAATGAGTTTCTTTCACTGTTTATATATTGTAATTCGTTTATTAAAAACAAATCAGTGAATAAATATTTTGAAAGGACATTAACGTAAGGGATGAAATCATAGTCAGCCTTTATTCGTGAAAAAGGGAAGACAAATATATATCGAACTTCACGTTATGCTATATATTAATTGTGCGTTGGTATGCATATTCTTAAGATGAAAAATACAGTATTCTTTATGCATGTGTTAAAGTTAATACTAAGATAAGTTTAGATAGTGAATTATTCTTTTCGATGGCAATAATATTGGTATTGTGGTAATGTTTTTGTTCAATATAGGTAGTGCATTGTAATTTTGGGAAATTATGCAATTCCATCGCGAAGTATAAGTAACTATGCAATTATATCCCAAAATTTGTATTTCATGTAATTATATCTCAAAGTTTGATTTGTTATGAAATTTTGCTCTCGTGAGTTGATGTTGTAAAAATAGTGCACGCGTGGCGCCTAAATGTTACGATTTCAGTGATGTTACAGAATGGTCGTTGCAACGAAGGAAAACAACATCGTTTATAATAATTTTAGAAACGTTGTGATTTATTGGTGGTACAATGATAATGATAAAGATAAAACCTCATTGCAACAAGTTTTTAAATAATTAAAAGTGATCCTGTTTTGTTTCGTTGCAATGCATTTGATGCCCACATCAATGAAAATATGGAATTTAATGGTTATGTAACCATATTGTTTACAATATGAAATAATGATAATATAATTACATAATAACTAAAAATTTGAGATATAATTGCATCATTAAAATATTTAGGATAGAATTGCAAAATTGCTTACACTTTGGATATAATCAATGGGTTAGCCTATAATATGTGTACAAGCATAATTAATAGAAAATGGAAACCCATGGATTCAGAACAAGACAAAACTAATAAGAAGGGGAAAACAACTGTTCTCTTCCTTTTGCAATTGCCTTGAAATATAATGCTCATTCATTGATTTGACTGTGTCCAACTAATGTGTGATGTGAAGATTAAAGTTATTTATTCCTTGGAATTTTACCATTATTGAGTATTATGTACTGACATTACTCTACATAAAGTTTATAAAATCTATATGGATGACCTTGCAATCATGTAAAATATACAGGTTCGAAATGGCGAGAATATTAATGAACGAGACTATAAAAAAACATATTTTCATAACTTGCAGCGTTTCAATAAGTATCCCACTTATTAACATGAGATATTATCATGAAGTGTACCAATGTCTTCAATTAAATTACTAAATTAAAGCGTATCAATATGGTGGATTTACTAGGCGCGCAGTCTCTATATATCTCGAGCTTCTGGAAAGCATGTAGAGAAGTCCACTTACTGTTTCCAGAAAAAAAATGTCTGACGCTTCACGACCTTCACTTGGCGGATGGAACAACATAATTCGTACTTCTTCAAAATTAAACAAACATCGATGTGCTCTGTATTATATTCGTGATCTCACTTAATAATTGTGCAACTTGCTGTCGGATGAACAACAAGCACCTTGGTAATCATAAGCTCCGATAAGTCAAGCAACGCCGATAACGATGCCCACTGCAGCAACACATCCAAGACCATGTCCTTAGGTGCCCCACATTATGTGTCCGAGGAGGTTGCGTGTGCAGACCGCCATCGTACAATCGACAAAGATGGAAGTTCTGACCGATCCTACAACTTCAAAGAACTGGAGATCTCGCATGGCGGTAGTGACAGGGTGAGAAAGTCATTTGAAAAATAAATGGTCGTACTTGAAGTAGTTCTCAACTGCATTTCTGTGTAGATTTCTTTGTTTCTCTGTTTCAGATGAATATACTAATAATCTAATATGCGCATCGTCGTAGTCAACCATCCCGATCATCGATTCATTAAGCAAGCGTGTGGAGCACTGTGAAGAAACTCAACGGTTGATTTTATGGTGCTTGGGTGTCGAAGACGCTTTCCAAGTGCCTAATAAGAAAGAAGGACACCGAGACCTACAACCCCACCTTCCTTCATGGACGGAGACCGTGCAGAAATTGACATCAACAACGACGTCCCCTTTCCGTCCTCACAAAATACAGCACCACAATTTGTCTTTGCAGTCAATTAAAAGCAGAAGAACGACGAACGGGGAGACCCCATCTTCGGGTGATATAATGCATAGTTCTATGCAGACGACCGTGCCGTTTGTAGGCTCCAAAATTTGCCCCCTCAAGCCCAGGAACCTCCTAAAGGACTTCCATGAAGACGGTCGGGAAAATAACTTCGTAAAGGATTTCACACTTGACCATGTTGTGAACCCGAAGGTGGCATTTGCTAAGTGGCTGAATGGCAATGGAAGCCAGCGGAAAAGGTATACCAGATGAACCACTCTATATAAAGCAATATCCATATTTAAGATACATGAATGTTCTGTTTATTGAATGTCCAACCATGCCCTGTTCAAAATGCCATAGCCATTTCCAAAATCATATAACCTGGCTTCTGCAGGCATAACATACACACACAGCTGGATATGATTGGGTCGGTTGGTAGGAAGTGGTTCTTTCCAATATTGAATTGGAATGGTACGCTGGAAGATGAGGTATGTATGTATATGTTGGTATCTTGAAACTTGAAAGCATGAACAACATTTATTTTTGTATTAGGCTGTGTTGACAATATTTTTTGGAAGACAGATTGTTTTAATGTTCGTGTTTATTTTCCTTTCCTTTATGGAAGCACATTGACGCATTGTTGAGCCTGTTGTTATTAAAACGGAAGCGAGACCCCGTTAAGTATAGGCCAGGGTGGACAATTCTTGATGTATTTGCATGGGTTGGTGCTATTTTCGCCCAATTGACTCACTTCATTTTGATTGTTGATACTATGCTTTCGTTGCCCAATAATTACGTTTCCTTTACCATTTATGACGATGCAAGAGACCGCCTTTCGCAATAGTTTGACAAACATACGGAAAGCGTTTGAGGCGTATGTCCACGGGAATCACCCTGTCGGTGGAGGGACTCCGTGGAGCGTTTGTAACAACATTTACGGCGTTGGAATTATCAATCAGAATCATTGGGTTACTTATGAAGTTTGTTTGCGTTCTAATAAGATCATTGTCTATGACTCTCTGATAAGTTCTACCGGCGATAATTCCATTGTCCAACACTTTAAACCATTAGCTCGTGCTATACCACATGTTTATCTGGTTGACCATGAATGCGCAAAGTTGCCAAATTGGGTGGAGGAAAGTGTTGAGGAATGGGGAAATAGTGGTTGTGTCAATGAACCCCCAACAAGTTAACACCTTCGACTGTGGTATACTCGCGGTTAAGTTTGTTGAGGAATTGGCGCAGGGGCTGCTGCTTTGTGCAGTCGACCCACTGCGGTGCACGAAATATAGGAAGATTTACTGCATGGAACTTGCTGGCCACGAGTTTGGGATGTAGAAGGCATTGTCTTCTATTACATGCAGTTTGCAGTAAATTTGCCAGTAGTGTCTAATGATGTTTTTGTGTGGCAAACCATGTTGGAAAGTGTCAATTATTTTGTTATGGCACACATAAAGCGCATTTTATGTTAAGCTTTGGTGAACTATATGAGTGATGCTTGTTTTTATGTTTTGTACTTACAATTTTGTGAATAGGTCTCTAATACTACGGGTTTTTCTTATATTTTATGTTATTGTGGTGAATTAGTATGTTTTTTCAGGATGAATTATATCCCGGATCATCCCTATCTTATAGATTTGACACTCAAATGTGAGCAAATAGCAATATGGATGGACATAAACAAAATGAAGCTATTATCCATGCAATGTGCATGTGAAAAGTGGTTACTATTATTTGAAAGACTAAAATAATTTCAAATATGTAGATATATTCCTTTTTGGTAGAATATTATGACTTTATGTTTTAATGATGACATTTGAAAACACATATAATCCGTCCAAAAATTTGCATTAGGTTTCCCGCCACATGATAAAGCTTCCCGCCAAATTAGGAAATGCATTTTCCTTACTCATGCCCGCGTTGTTTGACCCTGACAAAAGTAATACTGGCTGACTGTAAATTACCTATAATCTTTAAATATTTGCAGGCGTACCAAAATATGCATTTTTAATTTATTATGAAATGTATAAAGGGTTTGCACGCTATCCAGTAACCCTTTTCAGTGCTTATGTATTAGTTTATTATTGACGAAAAATCATCATAAATTCACAATCTAATTCAGTTCCAATTCCTTTAATTAAGGGATTTGAAATCAGATTATGATTAAATCCGATTTATATTTCAATTTTTATTTTTTGGAATAATTGCGTCCTTATTTGGAATATCAGTGAAAACCGACTGCAGGCTGAAGTTTTGATTGTCATAATACGTTTTACATTTTATTTTGTTAACTTTTGTAGTGAGTATTACTTTTTCAATTTGTGGCTTCGGTTGTTTATTTACAGGGAACATTTGCTGTTGATTATTGAAATTGATTCCACAAGCAAGTAATCAGAATCTTCAATTTGAAGGGTCATCCAATCTATTAATTGTTATTTGGTGCTGCTGATGAGATTTATCCACTAAGATTTTAAATTTACTTGTGTTATCACTGATAAAGTCTTCTTTTCTAACTTTACTTGCAAACATTTGTTTTATTATTGTAACCATGTAGTGTTGAGACTTGTATCTATTTTTAATTATTTATGATACTATGCAGTAATGAAATATGTTATATTTGGTAAATGTGTGATATAAAATTTTATATTCGCAACATTTTATTTATATATTTTCCTTATATAAATTAAAAACATAAAAAACTAAACCTAATTATTTTAAAATAATAATGTTATAATTAAGAAAAAATAATCAGCCACACATAAATTATAATTTACACTGACACATTAAAAATGTCATGTGTAGTTCCACGTCATCACTTTCACAATACCACATCATTTCCATGTCATTATAGTTTTGTTTTCAAATGTATTTAACCACACATATTGTATAGTATTAGTGACAAAAGTAAGTGTAAAAAACTGGTGAAGGATTTATTCACACATATGTATATGTGTAGCTAAAAACTTTTAAGGCCACAGTTCAAACTCATCGCGCATTATAAAGTTGAAAAAAATGCACAATCCTTATATATATTAATGATATGATGTTCATGAATCGTATGGCACATCACCATTGCAGAGGATCCACCACTCCCAACGAAAAATATTGCTTTCCTAACGAAAAATACTTAAGAAAGATAATAACATACAAGTGACATCGTTGTGTACAAAAAAGTAACAACAAAGTCTACCACCATGGGGTGCGGTGGTAAGCACCTTTCCCATGACCTTAAAGGTCGGGGGTTCGAGTCTATGTGGAACATTCATGTGGATTTATTTAAAATTATACTTAAATTTAAAAAAAATGTAACAACAAAATATTTTATATGACTTGTAAGCAAGATATTGAGAACATGTAGTGCTTGAGTTAATAAATGCATCGCCCCAGTAATTAAATTATTAGATTGGGTAACATAAAATAAAGCTTTCAACCAATTAAATTAAATATATTATAATAATTCGAAACCCTCATCCCTCCCCATAAAACCCCTTTTTGGTAAATGTTCGGACAATAAGATATTTACAAATGTTGTCATTATTATATATTATTCTATGTTATAAATTTCTACTTCCAATGTGTACTAACATAGTCATGTCAACTTAAATGGGGCTGGATGGATGGTAGAGATGCCTCTTTAGAACCGGAACCGGACCAGAACCGGACCGCCGGAACCGGAACCGGAACCGGAACCGGAATCGACGGAACCGGTTCCGAACCGGAACCGTGGGCATTTTTATCC
>AYJT01098711.1:0-11078 GCA_001278415.1 Ocimum tenuiflorum | reverse complement strand
AAAAAAACACGGCGGCGAGAATGAGAAAACCTTGGAGAGTTCGAGAAGAGAGTTTTCGCGGAGATCGGGGTCGCAGAGGTCGAGAAGGAGCTGTTCCACCGATTGAATATTTCGGTCCTTGAGAGATGGGTGTAGACTTGTCATCTTTGTTGGAGGGAGTGAGAAAATGGAAATTGGGTGCTAAAAAAGCAGAGCACACAGTAGTGCGCAACAACACGTGGAGTGGTGGTGTCTGCCACACGCCGCTTCTCGAAATAGCCTCTCAGTTTCCTTCCTTCTTTTTCCTTTTTTCCAACTTTTCATGTTTAATTCTAAATGCAGCTATGTTTTTTCTTTCCTATTTGATAAACTAAAATAATGATTTAATTGTACATTTGTGTCCTCACAATCCCCTTTTAGATAGTATATAGCCTCCAAATCTTCCTCCACATTGTAAATTCCAATATATCCCACAATAATTCGAACCGCCAACCCATGTAATACCGAATAAAAATAAATTTTACACAACGTATTAATTATAAATGGATTTATTAGTCTCTCGCAAAAGAAATAATAAGCATGTTGAAAATGAATAACATGACTCCTAATTTTTTAGCAGAAGTTGTTTCATGTTCTGTTTATTTGATAAACAGATTGTCGGCAAAGAACTGGCAAGATACTATTCCAATTAAAGCATGGTATGGGAGAAAACCAAATGTGAATCACTTGAAGACATTTGGTTGTATGGCTTATTCGCATATTCCTGATGAGATGCGAACTAAGACAGATAATAAATCTGAAAAATGCATTTTAATTAGTGAGATGAGTAAAGCTTACAAGTTTTATAATCCAAAAATAAAGAAGATTGTGATTAGTAGAGATGAACACTTAGACAAAAAAATTCTTATGATTTTTCATATTCAAAAGATTCACGAAGTTTGCAAGAACTTGATCTTGAAGAAAGTGATTCATTGCAAGTGCAACCCGCTTGCAATGAAGAAGATAGATCTCGTGAAAATTCACTAGCACGAAGAGAGAAAAGGAGTTTAAGAGAAATCTATGTTGTGACTGAAGAAATAAATGGTGAGGATCAAGTGTTCTTGCATTCTTTGCAGGCGAAGACCCAATTTCATTTGAGGAGGCATCAGAAGAAGAAAAATGGAATGATGTTATGGATGAAAAAATTAGGGCAATCGAGAAAAATTGAAACATGGGAACTCATTATTTTGCCACCACATAAATCTGCAATTGGTGTAAAGTGGGTGTACAAGACAAAGATGAATGTTAATTAATAGTACAATGAATAAATATAAAGCAAGGTTGGGTAGCAAAGGGTTATAAACAAAATGAGGGTGAAGACTTCACAGAGGTGTTTGCACTAGTATTTTATCTTGATACAAGTAATTTGGTTATATCTCTTGTTGCTCAAAATGGTTGGAAATTTTTCCAAATGGATGTAAAATCAATTTTTTTGAATGGAGACATTCAAGAATAAATTTATCTTGAGCAAGCACCTAGTTATGTGAAGAATGACGAGGAGGATAAAGTGTTAAAACTCCACAAAGCACTTTATGGATTAAAACAATCACCCCGAGCATGGTATGAAAGAATCAATTCTTAATTTGTAAAGTATGGGTTTGAAAGATGTCTATCTGAACACACACTTTACATAAAAAAGAATTCTATAGGTGGTTTTATAGTTGTGAGTCATCATGTTGATGATCTTATCTTCAGTGGAAATGATTTGGAGATGTTGATAGATTTTAAACACTCCATGATGAGTGAGTTTGAAATGACTGATTTAGGGGAACTGCACCATGTTTTGGGCATTCAAGTTCAACAATCTAAGTGTGGAATTTTCATTTCACAAGAGAAATATGCAGGTGAGATTCTTAAGAAGTTCGAGATGAAACAAGCAAACCCGGTGTCTACACCTTGCATCATAGGTTTGAAACTAAGCAAAATGGGTAAAGGTAAACTTTTTTATCCAACTATGATTCGAAGTTTGGTTAGAAACTCGATGTATCTCGCAGCAACTCGACCTGACATCATGGTTGCAGTCAGTCTTGTAAGTAGTTTCTTGGAGAAACCTTACTCGAGTCTTTGGGTAGCTACAAAAAGAATACTTAGATATGTTAAAAGAACTATTGGCTACGGTATTCTTTATGAAGCAAATGTGCCTATAAAACTTGTTGGTGATATAGATAGTGATCTTGGTGGGAGCATTGATGATTCAAAGAGTACTTCTAGATACACTTTTAATCTATGAAGTGGAACTATTTCTTGGAGTTCCAGAAGGCAACAAATTGTGGCATTCTCTACAACTGAAGCTGCATATATTGCTGCTTTTTGACCTAGTTGTCAGTGTGTATGGTTAACAGGAGTAATGAAGTACTTGAATTGTAAGCAAAATGATCCTACAACAATATATTGCGACAATAATTCAATAATGTTTATTGTAAAGGATCCAGTTTTGCATGGAAGGACAAAACACATACGCTTGCAGTTCCATTTCATAAGAGAACTTGTAAGTAAAGGAGAAGTTGAAGTTGAATAATGATGAACAACTTGCAGACATTATTAGGAAGCCGCTTGGAGGACTTGTTTTCTTAAGAAATGTTGTTGCTTTGGGATGGCGAAGCAAACTTGGGTTATAGGAGGCAATGTTGGAGTAAACCAAGTTCTAGAACATCACTCTTCAATTTTATGTCTTTTCATTTTCATGTATTTTCATTTTTAGAGTTATGAGAGTTAAATGTTTTCAATAAATTTCTAATTTAGTGTTTTCCTTGTCCAGATTCACAATGGGTATCACCTATAAATACACATGGTTTGTTATCATCTTACATCAAACAAGTTTGAGAAAAACCATATGCAAAGTCATTTCTCTCAATATTTTCTTTGTTCTTTCACATCAATATATCTCCCTCAAACATACAAAAATCAATGAAAAAGGAAAAAGAAATGTTAAAGTATGATGGCAAAGAAATAATAAAAATAATTAGGAATTGTTGCGGGCTTTGAAAACTCATAAACAATTTGTTTGCTCCTTCCCAATAAGGGTGTGCATTTAGTCAATTTAGAATAACAACTAATCAACATGATTCCACCATAAATAATTAAATAGAAAATTCAAAGTTATTGCAACGATTGCCACTGTAGCATATTGTGTTGCGATGAGCATGCAAATGCTGAGATCAACAAACTCGCCTGTTTTGCTTCACTCGCTTTTGTAGTCTTAATAGGAGCCTTCAAGTATAGCAAACTTGGTACGTTTGATAATATTCTCTTAGCACTATCACAAAGATCATCAATGTCATTATAGTCCAAGAAAAGTTGGCATTAAACCAATACTTCCAACCATGAGGTTGAGCAATAACTTGGAACACAAAATATTGATGTAAATCTTGAAAAAAAATATATATATTTAGTTGGCCTGTAGTAAATTATCACGAGTGAAGTTGGCATGCTCAACTTATAAACCAAAGAACTTGGATATTGAAACATATATCAACAACACAGATAGAGATGCATGTTGGGTAATTAGGGCCGGCTCTAAATTTTTTAGGGCCTTGTGCAAGACAAAAATGGTGTCATGCAATAAAATCGACTTGAAATTATATTATTATCACGCACATTTTATTTAGTATTATTTATCTCTACAAAATTTATCAAGTATGGTTGAATTTTAATTGGATGTTATACTTTGTAGTACTAATTTCATGTGCCTTAAGTCATAAAATAAGATATATCAATCATCAAAACCTTCATTTAATAGTCGGTTATCTTTTGATAAGTATTTCTTCAATAATTTGAAGCATATGAAAAACTCTATTTAGGTCTTTTGGGTATGCTTAGTCTTGGACTATCACATTTTTTTTTTATCATTTATAAAAAATAACAAGTAATATTTTAAGAAAAATATGTTGACATCTTATTGGTAATACCACGTTCGAATCAATATCTCTTAAAGACCGCATTCCACTAACGTATCAATATCCTATATATCTAGCATATTTCAACTTCCTATATCATATATAATAGATAAAAAAATCCCTTACAATTCAAATTTTGAAGATTTTATTTATTTCACCAACAAAATACTTTCAGTAATTTTTATTTATCTTTATTTTTTTCTTCACAAAGTGTATTTCTTCCATTTTATTTAATTTATTTTTCTAATATATTTTATTTAACTTATTTTTAATTCATTCATTTTTTAGGGAGGTAGACTTTCATTAACTACAATTCCGAACAACATGTGTTAAAACTTGCCACGAAAAAATCATCGGTCCAAATAACCATATCATTATAGGAAACACCTAAATGAGCGAAAGAATGTTCAACTCTATACACTTCATGAAACATTAACAAATATCGATAAGAAAATCCTTCTTAACACGATTAATTCGTTTTCATGATCTAATTGTCAACCAAATCTTTCATAGATTTCCCAAAAACCAAATTTATTAAGAACGCAATTTTAAGATTTTATGAATTCTTGTGTCATTCTTGTTTCTTACTTTTTTTTTAATTGAATAATTTCTTATTAAATATACATTTTATTTTTTAAAAAAATGGTGCCCCTATATTTTTGGGGCCCCGGTGCATCACACCTTCTGCACGGCCTCAGGGCCCCTTATCTTGGGTATCGACCGAGGGTCGTTGGAACTCCAAATGCGGATCTTCTCGCTGCAACAAGTACGGTTGTCCAGCAGCCTTGACTCAGGTTCCTCAAACTCACGAAGATCCTCGCATATGACGCACTAGGCACCAGTATTCCAAAGTACGAACTCAATACGCCGGCAACCACCCCAAAAACAGATTTCTAAACTAGTAAATCTAAACGGCTCAATTTAAAGGGATAACTATGGTGAGCAAGAAAGGGGCGCGAGAGAGGACAAAAGAAGCAACTTAATGAATAACATAAATGGAAAGTTAGGAGTGAATAGAGATTGGACTTAGATGAAAGCCTATTACAACAAACACAATGGGCCAGGGCCAGGGCCAGGGCCAGGCCTACTAACTCAACAATAGGAAAATGAAAATACCTAACCTGTAATTCTTTCAGGCATGGGGTTTTATGATTGATTAGCAATCTCACCCACAACTCGGAGCAAAACAAGGGAACACAATCTACAACTCAATATTATTATGCCTTGATTCTGATCGCCCCGATGTTAACTGTGCCAGAGGATATATTAAATTCTAAACCCACTGCCCCCATAATTTATGATTTGTTTGCGATCAAATCAAGATTTCCATAGCCATTCTTAATTTCTTGGAAATAATATATCCTTGCTTACCTTATCATGGTATTAGTTATTCGAATAATTTTTGTTCCTTCTTTTGACTAATTAAACATTCTTTAAGCTGGCCGACTTTGTTGGGTCAACTCTTAATTTTGGACCGCTTTGCTACTCTGGCTTAACACATATTCTTAGGAGGTGTACGTGTTCCTTGTATTGTTGACTTCTAGCATGATTGAGATATTGTAAAACTTAAAAAAATACAATCAAGTAACTTTAGAAAGCAAGCTAATACTCTCCTTCATACTCCATCACTATATTTTTTATATTTCTTTTTTCAAACTTTCACAGCTCGTTGATTTTACAAGTTTAATGCATGATGTGGAAATTCCACGCAATTCAATTATGATATATAATTATTTTTAGAATTTATTTTTAATATATAGGCAATATTTAATTATTAACAATGATTAATTAATAATTAAAATTTATGATTTTTGTAAATCAGCGTTACTTATAACATGAGAATTGATATTCTGTCAGATTAGTTTCACCACCCGTAGGCAACAGGTTAGATTAAAATTATGATTATGAAGTAAAAAATGGAGCACCATTAATTAATTAGTGAATAGAAGGTTGCCTCACGGGCATTTTCACACAATAATTCTACTAAAAATGATTCTACACTCTTTCAAATTCATTCATTCATATATGTGTATATATATACATTTATTTGTGATCATATAATAAAATTGTTTGGTGTAATAAATGATTTAAGATATCAGCCTTTCATTTTGCAATTCAGTGGCCTAAATTGCACAGATCCATAGTTTTAAATCACGCTTAAGGGTATTAAGGTAAGATTCTATTTTCTCTCTCATCTTTTTTCTCTCTCTTCTAAAATTCCATAACACTTCAATTAAAATATCTCACTCGATTTTAAATCATTTTTTTGTGTGTTATATATCAAATTAAAGGAAATTTCACGATATTTCAACAAAATCCTAATTGCATATGCTTAGTAGAAAAAAATCAGACAAAAAACATGAATTGTAAAAACTGCATAATTTTAAACAAAAATGCATTTGGAGACTTACGTGAATGCATTTGTTGGAGACTTACGTAAATGCATCTTGATGCTTACATGATGCATTTTAAGGCTTACGTAAATGCATTTGGGAATTGCGATAGGATGTGTCGGTTGTGATTTGTCACATCTTATAAGGATTTATCAACCGTACAGTAGATAAAATTAATTAGTATATTACTTTTTTACCTACGTAATGCATTCACATCTTATACGGAATGAATTGAATAACTGGACATGTGGCCTAACGGATCTGCGTCCATTTTTTACACGGACGGACGAAATCTTGCATCATTTATCACACCAAGAGCCCTTCTTAGCAGACTTAAACTCTTTCAAATTAATTAAAAACACCAAAAATTAGTCCTCAACAAAGCATTTTTATTTATTGTTGTGCAGTCTTTGAAGTTAAACCTTGTAATGCGTTTGAAACCCCAAGTAGCAGCACATAAAATTATTGATCTTTCTAATTTCAAATTTTCTTTCATTTTCATGAAATTAGAGCACCGTATCTGAACATTACATGGATAATTCTTTAAACGCGTATATATGTGGACAGAAATATACACACACCTTGAGCGGGCAACTAGATAGCTAAATCGATGGTATTCTTCTAGACATAAATTGACATTTATAATTAGAAATTAAATATTTATAATACCCCAGCTATATATTCTTCTGCCTTGAAAGGAAAGTCTCATGATATTCTCTACTCTCTTCTTATTTCATACCATCATCAGATCAGAAATAGTCTCTCTAGCTATCTCTCTCAAGAAGAAAAGTCTGACAAATTAATCCATATTTTAATCTCAGGGCTTCACTCTTTTTTCTCCCTTGTTCCAGAACTTTTATACTTTTTCAATCAAAGACTAATTCGGGAATGACAAAGTAAATTTGGCATTATACGATATGTATAATATAAACTCGAGCATCCCGCGTAAACGTTGAATAACCAATTAGGTATTCATATAGGAACACTCACGTTAGTCAAATCTTTTTATTAAACTAAACCACCATACTTATTCATTACTACAAAGAATAAAATAGTTGATGTTTTCCTCATATATTAAAAATTACTTCAAATGTCAAACAATTATGACCTTCTCGTTTTTATTTGATTTATGCAAATAAATATATCAAATTAACATTCTTTTGATGCCTGTTCATTATATATCGAAAGATCATATTAAATTAAGAAATATGAACGAAAACTATAAAATATTTACTTTTATGCATATACAGACTTTGAATTGAAATGGTGAAAAAGAATTCGGCAACCTTGGAGCTCTTTGATCGCAAAGCCTTTTTTATGAATAAACTATAAGTGATATGTAATAAACTTAAATTGAGGTTAAATAAACCCCCAAAATGAGTAATAATTATTTTTTTCATTTTTATCCATATATATTTAGGGCATGATAAATCTCAACTTATAGAAAATGAAAGGAATTTTAATTTATTATAATATCTACATAGTATGGATTAAAAATGAGAAAGTTGCAACCAATAATAATTTAAATTAATTTGATAAAGAGAATGAAAGGAGTTTTAATTTACTATAATATCTATATATTATAGTTTAAAAATGAGAAAGTTGCAACCACTTATAAATTAAATTAATTTGATGATAACATGACGGCATAACCTACTTTGCCCTTTGTATAAATTGGATCATAAATGCCTATTATGAAAGATACAACTAAACAATAATGTTTACATGATTTCTCCCGCTGCACCAAAATCTCTTTAAGAAATACGCGATCCATGAACGAATGTTGGAATAAAGTGATAGAACAAACCTTTCTTGTGATATAAAACATCAGGATTTCGATTAATTTCAGAAGGGCTAGAGTTAATTAATCATGCTAAAGCAGCAGCCAGATGGACTACGTTTAGAATTATTCAAATTTAATAATAATTTTTCAGGTTGATAAGATAAAATTGGATTTCGTCTCGTATTTGTGTGTTTATTGATGTATAATACATGTAAGGTGCTTCAAGTGTGGGGCATTATTTGTCGGCACATCCAATTAATTGACTCCATATATATATATATATATCGAAGTTACAACTGTTTAAAAGGAGACTTTTTGAGTTCGAGATTATGAGACCCATCGCTTGACCGCTTCTTTTAGCTCTTCTCCGACCAGAAGAAATTGACAAATTGATCAATAAGTACATTTTAGAAATTAAGCCTTATTTTTTCTTTTATTAAATATACATACTGAACTTTTAAATATAACAAAATAAATAAACCGCAAGAATTTTTTAATATTAATCAGAAAATGAAAGGATGAAACTCACGTTGTCTTACCATTAATGGTGTATCAATGCGAAGAGTTGAAGGATATGTCAAAAATCAACTTAAGGAGGATGTCTACCGTCTACCACTTGGGGATACAGTGGATAAGCATTTTTTTCGTGATCTTAAAGGTCAAAAGTTTAAATTTACGTGAAAATATGAGGGTAGGGTTTATTGTAATATCGTAATTAATTTAAAAAGGAGGATTTCTAACTATGGGCTATGGCCATGAGTATACCAACTTAGTTTTCGAGAAAGACAATAGATAATACACAGACGAAGGTCTTTATTTACACTTCGACCCCTCGTTAACAATCATGTTACACATTGTGTTATATTGCTTGAATTATTGACATGTGTATAAATCAAGGGAGATTAATTATGGTAGAATCTTTCTTCATTAGGCACGTGATTAATCTCCAGTAATTCGCACACTTGTCAATAATCTAAACAATGTAGCACGATGTATAACACCATTGTGTAAAAAAGAGATCCTCACCTATTTATTTATTTCATTGAGAGGTCTTGATTGATCTATATAATTCCTTTTAATTGCTCATAGTATTACTATTTGATTTTATATCCTTTCCCGTCCATTTGTGGTTGGACTCTTTAAATGCTGCTTTATTTTATTCCATTAATCCTTGATTGAAGAAAACGTAAGTACATTTGTGTTTAATTTCGCACATGATGCACGTCAATATTACTTTTCCGTAACTATTGAAAGTGTCGCAAGTGGAAGACTTGGGAAGTTGCATGTTGGCATCACATAATGTAATCTTTTTGACTTATAAGAACAGGCACTTTTCTGATGCTTATACTTATTAAGAGTTCACTTTTTCTTTTCTTTGTTTTTGATTTTAAGTTATTCAAAATTGGGAAACTATTGCTTTTGAACATCCAAGTACAAAATGAATTATGACACCGGATGCAGTTCATTCTTGTATATGAAATCCGTGATTATCCATTTAAGTAAATTTCAATTTGTTTAGTTCACCTATACGTATCCATACATCAATATATATTCTATTCCTTCGAGTATATTGTACTTTTAGTCTCACAAGATACTATTTCATTTTATTTTGGTTCAAATATTATATTTATTCTCGTACTTTATTTCGGTCCTATAAGACAATTCCATTTTATTTTGTTTCCTGCTAAAAGACATAAATGGTGGTTCCGGTTGGTTTTTAGCCAGTTCTAGCTATACATTCAACCGCAACATATTTCCAAATATATCAACAAGTTTCCAATGACAAGTAGAACATATATATGCAATATTTTTACATCAAAACTCAATGGATCATAGAGAACTAACACGTAGATTTTGATGTTAAATCTCGAGAATGGCTACTAATTTTTTTCTCATTTTTTTGATAGTTAGAGCTCTGATTGATCTGCCTTCAATCTTCTCTTATCTATGAATTAGAGTCTTCATTTGGTCGAGATCATCACAATACAAAGGGGAAAAAACTTGCCAAAACCCTGTCTTCAACTAGGGTTCTCTACTAGGGTTCTTGTCAAGTGAAGATGCGATGTTTTCCGGTGATCACCTTTTCCTTCAACTCCGCAGTCTCACTCTCTCTGGCTTACCTATTTGCTATCTTTAAAGGTGGGAATTTCAAAAGGGGATTACACAATGTTTTATCCACGGAGAGGGAGGGCTAGTGTTGTGGCCCCTTTCCTACCATGCATTCCGGGCCAAAATTGTAATTTGGGGGTAAGCAGGCCTTCACATTGAGAGTGTCGTGTTCGAACTCATATACTTCTTAATATGTGTATGGCTACACACTTTGGGAGTGGAATGGTTTGGACAATGTACATGGCAAAAGTATAAAAAACTTAACGATGGGTCGGCCAAATGGGTTGCTCAAATTACTTCGTTGCTCATGGTGTTTGTTTCGAATGTTCATATTTTCATCCCATGCATCATTCAGGATTTAACCAAAAAAAAACATTTACCAAAACTAGCTATGCAAAGTAACTCGTTTGCATGAATTTATTTTTTGCCGATTCGCGTTCGAAACCCCGCGACGAGCTCGGAAGGCGTCAAAATGAAGTTCCGCGAGTTTTGCTATCTGAGGTTCTCAAAAATACATTAATGTTGAATAGTGGTTTATGTCTGTTGCCTCCCTTTCTATGAAACGTGAGTCTATTGTTTGGAAATCAATAAGAACGCAACAACTAAAAACACACAAGATTTTGTCATTAGTCGATCAAAATATTCTCTAAAGAATATCATGTCCTAGTAGTATTTCAACATCGTCAATCTTGAGACAAACGCAATATTGTAATCAGCTGATCAAAATATTATTTAGAAAATATCCTACTTGGTAGTACTTCACATAGTCAATCTTCACAAACTCATATCTAAGCTAGAAATTTTCACCTTACGAAAGAATGTTGTGACGCAAGTAACTACGTGTTAGCACTTTTTAACAAAATTGCGTACATAAATTAA
>AYJT01098707.1:0-21060 GCA_001278415.1 Ocimum tenuiflorum | reverse complement strand
CTTTGGATGCTATTTTCTATGAACTTGGACGCAGGCCTACTCTATCGTTAACAGGGCTTTAGCTAATTATAAAGATATTTAAAATTAAAATTTACATCAAAGTAAACTAAATTTATTTTTTATGAAATTTTATTAATTATAACATCTTTTTTTTAATAAAATTTTATAACGGATAACATTCTAATACATAAAAGGACCCGAATCACGAGGATTAAAAGTATTAAATAAAATATACTAACAATGGTTTCAGTAATAACAATTTAGACTTAACCAGTTATATTATTTTTGTTGGAATTTTATTGTTGATAACATTTTATTTCATACAAAGCCTTCTTTTTTCTAAAATAGGTAAAAGACTCCCATGATAACGATTGACCTTATTAATAAAGAAAATAATACAATGATAATTTTAGCAATAAAAATTCAAATCAAAGTAGTTATATTATTTTTAGTGCTATTTTAATGCAAATAACATCTCAATACGTAAAAAATAAACCCTCATCATAACTTTTATGGACCATCATCACAATTATTGTACCTCAATATTAATAAAAATAGACTCAATAATAATTCTAGCAATAAAAATTCTAATTTATTGTGATATTATTTATTTAGAACTTCATTGTTATGATGTATCAATGTATAGAAAGAGCTTTCGTTACCAAAATTGAGCCTTAGTTTTTAAAATATATATATATATATATATATATGTTCAATAATAATTTTAACGATAAAATTTTAAATTATAGTATTTACTTTATTCATTTTCTTGAAATTTTTATTATTGATAGTATCTGAATACTGAAAAAATTGGGGTCTTGTGCGGTCGCACCCCCTAATAGCTGGCCATGCCTGCACGGTTGAGCTGCGATTATGGCAGCATAGACGATGAATGAGCATCAGAGTTGTTATATGGTGATTTCGAAATCATCCATCGATTGGTTACTAATTTTCAAATGATTTTAACAACATGCAATATTAATTATTAGTTTCGGTTTGATTTGGAAATGGTAATATTCAGTTTGGTGGGGATTTCTATGCTATATGCAGTTTGAGGTGCACTCTCCAGTTCTTCAGGATTAATCTTTGAATTGTCTCAAGTAAAAGAGAGGCATGACAAATTCACAATGAATGAAGTTGTCATCTAAGTTGCAACTTATTTTCAGCTACTATTTAATTAAGTGCCAAAAATAGCACTTGAAAGTCTTCCATGCACATAAACATCATTGAAGCATGAAAATGAAATTTGCATTCTTTGCATCAGGCACGAGTTACATTATAGGACCAACTATGGTGGACGAAATGAAGGTGCGGTTTGTTCCCAAAAGTGGGAATATGCGTACCTTCTAAATCAAAACTACTCGAGTTAGTCTCATCTCATGTTTGGATTGGAGCTACTTATCAATTTATTCTTGAGAGTACCTTCTCTAAAACTTAACCTGCAAAGTTTGAATACCTTTCTTCACCTTTTCCTCATTCATATTTATCATTCACCATTGACATAAGGCTGATCAGTAGCTCCAGCTCTTTGATTAGCATGAGCAGGCCATTTCTGTTTCAACTGCAACACATCTGGAATAATAAAATTTTAATTTCTTAAATCAAAGTCTTTAATGTTCAATAATTTCCGGTATACTTTTATGGCAGAAACCTATTCGAAGGGGTGTCATCAGCCATACATTTATGGTGGAGGAATTGGGTCGACGGAAGGTGAACCATAGTGTAAGGCCTTTGCTTTTTTCCTTAGAATCTTTGTACATTTTCAGAATTTTATATTTCGACCGTTTTTCATGTATTATTTACATCACTTGGAACTATTATTGTTTTGCAAAAAAAAACTTTTCTTTTCATGCAAAATTGGCGGTTATTTTGCAGGATGTCTATGTGATAAGGTTCTACAATCGCTTGGATGAAGCCAAAAAGGGGGAAGTAAGTGATAACATCAGTATATTTGAATCTTCCATACAGACTGAGAGCGTTTATGTCCTTTCAGCAGTTTCACATGCATTTAATTTTGTTGTAATGTTAGCCTGATTTCTAATCCATTCAAGCCAGATAAGCTAATTAATTTATCAGTCTCTGTTGAAAGTGAAGGTCTTTATAATTCTAATACAATAACTATGCAAAATACATCTTTTCCATTTGTTTTTTTCCTAGTAAATAAAGTGTATATTTTTTTCAATTTATATTTCTGATCAGGGGCAATAGTTCCTTACTTGTCACAAGTAGGAGAAATAGCAAATATGGGGCTTTGATATTCAGTTTTCTTTTTGATATAAATAAATATTGAGGTTTTTTTCGCTGGATATGCAGTCACAACTCTTCTAGCTTTTTCTCTTTTTGATATGGGATAATCTATAATTTCAGTTGCTCATATTGTATTTTGTTGCTGCAGATTGCTTGTGCTAGCGCTGGTGATGCCCAAAAATGGGTGGAAGCATTTGATCAAGCGAAACAACTGGTACAAGATAGAATGATAGCATAATGCATTAGTAATTTCGTCTTCTGGTTGAAATATGCTTAAAATTTCCTTTTTATTTGTTCAACATTGATAAGCATTTTCTTCTCAAAAAAAAAAGAAAAAGAAAAAGAAAACATTGATAAGCATTTTGGCTTTAGTAATTTATGGTCCGATTGATTCAGCTCACTCCCACAAGAACCTGATGTACTTTGTTCTGGCTGGCAATGACTGATATTTAAACTTATGTTTAAATTCTGCTTTGATTTATTTCACTTTCTAAAAGATGCTAAAAAACTTGGCTAAAGTCTTGGGGTCTTGTTTGGTGTTGGATAGCAACCCATCTAAGCAATTTGTGCTTATTTTCCCTCTTCATTCAGAAGTGGACATATTGCTGATGCCATTCAAGCTTGACAAATAATAACTTAATGATGGGAAATTTGACTGAAAATTATCTCTCTTATGTGCTGCTTCAATGTCTCACATTATTTGTGAATTTTAGGTAGAGTACGAGTTTTCAAGAGGTGGTAGTGTGAAAAGCAAGCTGAATATGGAGGATGAGTATGTTCATATCTTTATATTTATATAGTTGAACTGATAGTAAATATAGTATTCTCTGTGAAAATTGCCATGCCTTTTGTATCATGAACATCATATTTTACTTGACGTTATTCTTTAATCCTTTAGTAATGCCATAATATCTCCTAGTCTATGATATTTTATATATGATGATGTCGTTTTGAGTTATTATTTTAGAAGGGATTGTTGATCTCTATTAATGCAAACTTCACCTTTTCTCTGCAATTCTAAATGCGTGGTCGATTTTATTCAGAGTGTTATATTTGACCATGCTCCTGCAACCTCCAAGGTTAATCATTTTCTTTATTTTTGTAAGGATTGACCTGGAGGGCCATCAGCCTAGGGTCAGGCATTATGCTCATGGTTTCAAAAAACTAATTAAGATAGGACGAGGTGAGGTTTCTCTTTGGCATTCCCGATATTACAAATGTTATCTTATTTGAGTGATTGACATTAGAGTTCTCTTGGCCGTTAATTGCCATTGTTTTCACTATCAAAATAATGCTCTTCAAACTATGTATGGACCTGAAGCTGTGTGATATATTGTATCCATTAGCCTTGTATGCTTTCAAACCCGATATCAAATTTATTATTTTCTGCAAATTTGATCCCTTAATGACATTCTCAGTCAGTAAATGTTTGCATATACACAATATGGTATTTCTCTAGAGAATTAGGATTCTACAACTATATTTATTTGAACTATGAGAATTATGCTGCAATGTTTTCTTAATCTCCTTGTAAATATTGTGTTCGTATCAGATGAATTTTATTTGGTTGTGGTGCTTTTTGAGGTCTTTGTGTCATCTGCTATGTGTCTGTATAAATATATTGTTACTTATTTAACTGATTGATGCAACAAAAATAATCTTCAATCTTGCTTATTATTTGTTCAATGGCATTGTCCATAGGGCCAGAAATGCTGGTGCGCAATGCCTCAGGCTTAGGTGGGGATGATGTAGACATGTATTTTGATGTCGATGGTGGCGATGCTGTTGAAGCACATGAATGGAAATGTGTCCGTACAATTAATGGTACACTTCTTCTGATGTTTCTTGTTTGCACCCTTCACGTCAACAACTTGGTTGGAGTTCTTTCTTGAAGCCTCTGTTGCTGTCCGATATTAATTTTTAAGTTGAATTTTAGAAATCATACGGCTTATGAGAAAAGTGGAATTTTATAGTTGTCAACAGTGTATCAACAGGTTCTGATAAGAATCCCATTTTGCATGTAGTGCATATTCAAATATCATAGTTTAGTTACTATGAACTGTTATTTTACCTTTTATTTTTAACATTCTTTACGGTTTCAGGTGTGAGAATATTTGAAGATGTTGCCAGCTCAAAGGTAATACATTGAAAAAAAATCCTGTCTTTTGAGAAGTCAGTCTAAAGATCTTGGCTGTGTCTTTCTATACTTCTCTTTCTCACTCAGACTATGGCATAGAGTGCATAATGCATTAAGCATATAGTGACTTCTGCCAATTATTTATTTTTGACTGATCTTGGCAGCTCGATCTGTAAAATGGCAATGTTTTATGGGGAATCATTGTTCCACCCCCAAGTTGGTCATTGCGGTTAGAAAGGAATAAGAGAATCTTTTAGGTTAATGAAGAATCTTTAGAGTTGTGTGGGATATAGTAAGGCTTCTGGGCCTGAAATCACACAGATCTTAGTGCCTTTTTGTGTGTTAAGATATTGCTAGAGATTAGAGATGCATTTGTAGATAGGTTGACTTGTCCTCTCGGGATTTCTCATTTATTTTCTAATGATATACATCTCTTGAAAAAGTAATGAAAAAGTTATGTTTTTCTTAGTGTTGAACTTGTATGTGGTAAGTTTTCTTGAAAGACATGGGAGTAGTTTGCAAATCCATTCTTCAATTTGATCTAAAAACGTAAGCTACATTGCTTGGTCCTTAATTGTCACCTCTTGCCATCCTATGATATGCATTGTTTGAATTCTGACAACTCAAATGTGTTTATTTGATTTTGTTAAATTTTGAATGCGGAGTTATGATTTTGTGATGTAACTTCTCACAGTGCCTTCGTTTTATAGAGTGGTAAAGGCATATTGGTCAAAGCTGTTGGTGTGGTTGATGCGAGCGCAGATACTGTGTTTGAAATTGTGTTAAATCTTGATCGACGTAGAAGATACGAGTAAGAGTGTCAACTGTTGTTTATGGTGCTTGCTCTTCTAAAGGAAATCTATTTAATAGTTTTTTACAGGTGGGATACTTTGACAGGTGACCTAGAGCTGGTCGATTCTATAAATGGACACTTTGACATTGTGTGTGGGACTTTTGATCCACGTTATCTAACTTGGTGAGTAATTGTTCTCGAGAATAGTTCTGTTATTTCATTCTCTTTGGTGCTGCAGGATTTGTGGGTGAACAATGACAATATAAAGTTTGTCTGCCTAATATATATTTATCTTGGAAACTGAGGTTGAACGATGATTTGGCTGGACATGCTCTTTATGCTAAGCAAGCTAAGCCAGGATCTTAATTTGAACAGCAATTTCCAAAGTAACTTACAATTCATATAGAGAAGGCCTATTGAGATTCCTGTCTATTTTATGATTGTTTAAGATCTGGAGATTAATTCAAGCCAACTCCTTTTATCAGCTTTTACTCATTCAAATGAACCCTATCTGTTGCAAGTATAATGATCATTGTGTAATTTCAAATCTGAAGTTCTTTTCAATTCATAATTGGCGACGACCACACAATTTTTTTATGTGAATTTAATTCTTATTTGCAATTTGACAATAATTTAGGCAGGAATCAGGCCATGGCTTGGAATTCTGATTGAGGTTCTGGTTTTTTAAACATATTTTCTTATTTGACCGTACTATGTACTGCCTTTCAATCATAATGTAACTGTTACATTCTTTTTCTCTTCTGTTAATTGTTTGATCCTGAAAAGGATGACGAATTTTCTTTTCTCCTTCTGGTGGCTATACATTATTTTCTGCTTTTTCAATGATTTCATATGTGCAGGTGGCAGTCAAAGAAGGATTTTATCTTTTCAAGGCAATGGTTTCGCGGACAAGATGGAACATACAGTAAGATATCGAATTTTAAGCTACCTCTGCCGATGTGAAGTATCTTAAAATTTATTCCATTAGTCCTTTAATGTCATTTATCAGTTCATTACTAATCATTTTGTGTTATCGACAAAATACATTATTGCTTATTGATGGTATTTTGATGTTTTTTGAAAAGTTATTCAAACATATCTAAGTGGTAAGTTGCTGAAATAATCTATAAATAAATGATTAACTTTTTATTGTGATCCACGTCCTCCGTGCATTCTGAAATTTCGGGTCCGAACATTTGATGTATTTATGATCTCACATTTTTTTTGGGTCTCATAGATTTTTAACTAAATTATATGATGCTGATCGTGTTTCTACCTACCTGAAAAAGTCCCCATCTTTTACCTGATATATTTCTTAAATTTTACATCCTGATCTTTTGTGTACTATAATTTGAGTTGTGAATGACGTCCTGATGCATCCTGATAAATTTTGCATACTGAATAACATAGTAAACGCTCCCTAATAAAATTACTGGATTATACCATTATACTTCTAATTGATTGCTGATATTGTTAAATTGATACTGAATAGTTGTTTGACTGATACCACATGCAATTCACTTATATGTATATAGTTCATTGTCACATCATATTAAGAGAGAAAAATATAAGTGGCACAGCCATATGAGCATTTCGTCTGTCCACGTATGCTAGTTAGCTGAAGAAAACTATATTTATGAATTTGTTCTCCGTTTTTATACTTTAAGATTTAACATTTGTGTCTGTTGATGTAAAATTATTATGGAAAAGTAATGTTCTGATTGTGGTTCTTATATAATTAATAGTTTCTTGGATACAAATAGTAAGGTGAGCATTCAATTTGAGTTTCAAGAGTAAGATTAGAAATTGATGGCCCTTGTGATTGACAGTTTGACATACATTTATTGGTGCAGCAATCCTGCAGCTTCCACCTGTAGACAAGAAGCGGCCTCCAAGATCTGGTTATAAGCACACAAAAATTAACTGTAAGAAAATCTGGTGCCAAATGATGTGTTTTTTTTCCTGAATTTGCATTTGTTACACTGGTTTGAAGATAAATAGAAAACCAGATCAGATCTGAGTAAAACTGACCTTTTGAAAAGCAATAAGCTCACATTTTCAAATCGAGCTCGCTTGACTCTTCAAAACAATGTCGAAGTTCTTACAGTTTTGAAAATTTATTTTGTTTGAAAGATTAAACTGAGTATACTTTAACATTTTTTGGCTATGAATTTTCCATGATTAGTTGCACTTGAGTTTTGAGGCAGACAATATCATTTTATATTAGAATACAAATATCTTCTCACCATTATTTTCTACTTTGCAAGCATATGCATTGTCCTTAATCCTAAACTTAACTCATGGTTTTAGTATACATATCATTTTCTATGATTAATTTTTGTATTTTGTATGTTTCTTATTGTTATTCCTGGTATAATGCTTGCCAAATATTTTACTTGACCACTGGAAATTTATATGTTAAGTTAATGAATCTTGTGTATTTTCTAACTCTTTTCTCTTGCCTTTTTCCCGTAGCTTCCACCTGGGAAATAAGTAATTTAGGAACATATTCCTCCTTAAATAGTGCCAGATGTCTCGTCAGACAAACGCTAGAAATAAACCCCAAAGGTTGGTTCAAATGGAGGAATAAACACTGGCCGAAGTTTGAAAAGTCTGTTCCTTATGCATTGCTGAGTCAAGTTTCAGGTTTGTAAATTTTCACAACTAGAGCATCACATATTTCAAATCCAAAAGCATGTATTTAGAGATAAATGCTGCAATTGTTTATTCAGAATAGTATAAGTATAAAAATCCAGCTTCATCTGGGCTCTTGCTACTTTCTCTTTTTGAAAGAAAAACCAGAGATTTCATTAAATGCTATCCCGATCAGCTAGCTCAATCGAGCGCGCCGAGAAATCTGTGGTCCATATGACCATATCAGTACAACTGGCTCCTAAACAAGCAAAGAAATGTGCAACAGAGTTAGCTTCACGAAATATGTGCCTAATATCAACAATAAAATCTCCTCGGGGGCTCTTGCTACTTTTTAATTCAAGAAAGAATATATCCAGTCTTCATGGTGATTCTAATTGATTTTAGTAAATTGGCCTACTGTAGTGCTTATGTTTATATGCTTATTATTTTTTTTGTCCACTACTTTCTTTTATATTTTGTCATACATAATAAATCAAAGATATTAAAGTTCCAATATATCTGGAAAACCGAAACAAGACTAGGAATTTTAGACAAGCACTTCAAGTTCCATTCTGCGAGGCATCTTCCGATTGCATATCGCTACCGAGAAAAATGAGATTGCCTATGGAAAATAATCACTTTATGTTTACAATAAAAACTTGGCTTGATCGTATTGTTTGTTCTAGGTCTACATTTATCCTAAAGTAACTCAACATAACAATGTACTAGAATGTTTCAACAATGACATTCGATTCGATTATAAGAAATTGACTCATCTGGATTTTTCATTGATAGGAATATCTTAATAATTGAACATTTTTACTTTAGATTTTTATGCTTTTATTCTTAACAGTGTGCTGTTAGCTTTTTTTAAGGTTCAGCTTCATTTTATAGCATTCTTCTGCTAGATGTCATTTTCACTTTTCAATCTACTTAGAAGTGTTATGTCTTCTCTACAGTTCATTTAGGGTAAGCTATAACTGATGGTTATGGATGTAAATTAGTCATTCTTTTTTCATCTATCCACTTAATTCTAGAAGGTAGTGATTCAGTTATACTCTGGTCAGTTTTCAATGAATAATCCGTTAAAAATCTGCCTTCACTTTGTCTGAAGAGCATACCTGTGGTCTCTAAATTGTCCAATAGAGCATTGGAGCCTTGTACTTAACTGTGGGTATCGGAATTGTCTTCTAAGCCAATAATGGATGCTCATGCATTTTTACCTTCTGTTTTTCCTTCTCCCTCCTTTAGTGACATGAGACTCAATTAATTATGTTGTGATATTTTCATGATTCATCCAGGTCTGAAGGAATATATTGGAGCAAACCCAGCATTTGCATCTGTATCCTCCACCAAAATAGTTCATTCCAAAGCATCTGATCTTTCGGAGTCCAATAACGAGTTTGAGGATGCAGAAGCAGGGGATGTGTTCTATGACGCAACTGATGATTCATCTTCTGAAGATGATGACAGTGACAATGAAGTAGAAGTCAATAAGGTTCAGTTCACTGAAGTAGCAGTAAGAATACTATACTCTCACAAACTTCACAAGTTTGTCTGTTTGTTCTTCTTTAATGTCAGAATGCTAAGGTTAAACTGAGGAATGTTTCCTGGGCCATAGCAAGTTTAGCTGCCAATAGGGCTTCAGGTACTTTTCTGCATAGCATTTCATTAGATAAAGTGGGGCTAGTTTTCTCCGATGTTTCACCATTAATAATTAGTTTGTTTTGTAGAATTCATTCAAGTTATCCAACAAAGCATCATTTTGATCATCTTTTACAGGGCAAGAATCAACTGTGCTGAACACAAATGTTCCACCTATTAATCTCGATTCAGATGAGTTTCATGGGACTATGAGAAGAGCAAAGGATGAATTTGACAAGAATTGCTGGTCATGTCCTGATGGTTCTGGATTCATGATCAGAGGGAGAACATATTTGAAAGATAGCATGAAGGTATATTGACGTTTAAAATCTGTCTCCTAAAATTTGTATTCTCTGTTTTTGGATAGATTGTGGGATCAAATAGTACTAGTTCACTTAGTATGAATGAGGTGATTACAACTATTGCTATATGTTAATACAATGGGCATGAGGTGAAAGAGTTAGTGGTCATAACGCACCACAAACACAGAAGATAACATATCTCAAATTACTGTGAAATTCAGAAACAAACAGAAGTCTTTGGCGACTTGCCTGCCCAACAAAACTCATTGTTAAGTTCTGTAATTGAAATTCCTAACCTGATAATCATAAAACAATGTTAGAGGAGTCCATCAAGCTCACTTATAAACTACAGAATACTTTGGTTCCCAACCAATGAGGGACATTACATACTTACCCCGTTAGAGATGCAACGTCTTCGGTGCGCTGACGTGCGTGCAGGACCGTCCCCGGGCCATGATAAAGCCTGCCATGGGATCAACTCTGATACCATTTGTAATGTCCCGGACTCATGGGGTGGGAGCCCATAGCAATACGGCGATATAATGGGCTATGCTAATAACTCCTTGGCATCCATCCTCGCATTGCCAAAATGGTAAACCCAAGTTGTTAGAGTAGTCTATCAAGCCCATGTATAAACCATAGAATACTTTGATTCCCAACCAATGTGGGACATTACAAAGTTGGATTAATACTAAATCTGTTTCACGATTATCTCATTTGATCCATATTCATATCTGATAATGATGACAATTTTATTTCATGAAAAATTGTGTATATTCATATATGAGAATGATGATAATTTGATTTCATGAAAAAATGTGTTGCTTGATCTAAAATTAGGTGAAAGGTGGAGATCCTCTTCTCAAGCTAATAGCAGTTGACTGGTTCAAGGAGGAAAATTGTGTCTCAAAAGTTGCATTGCATCCTAAAAGCCTCGCTCAGGTAATTTTGAGTGAACGAGTTTAAGATAATCAATGTAATAACAAAATGTTCTCACTACCAACTCTTCTATTGCTTATTTGCATCTCAATTCTTGCTTAAAATTCTTAACTTGGGAATTCTAGCTGTTACTGCTTATGATGACCCGAATATCTGTTATTTGACTGTTAAATGTAACATTTCCTAGTAGGCCTTTTTGTACTAGATATTAGCTGTTTTCCTTTGTATTGAAAGGTTTTTCTTCTGGTTGTACAAATAATGTGTTTGTCGGATAATAGAGTATAAAAACATATAGGAGAGAAGTAGTAGTTCTATATTATTAACTCTAAAGAGCTCCTCTTTTTAATAGGAGAGACCTACCAAACTATGATACATAAACACTGTGATATAAAACTAACTCTAGTTCTAGAATATTCTCAACAGTGTTGAATACTAAAAAGAGCCATTCCTGAATTGAAAATGCAATTAGGCTTCAAAATGAGTGCTTTAATGTATAAGCTTGTAGGCTTTTTGTATCATGATCTAATATATAACTGAATCCTCCTATTCCTATTTACTCCTTTTTGTCATTTACATTTCTACACCTGAATCAACCCCGATGTGAAAGCCATAGAAATAGTCATTTGGACAATAATAAACAAGGAAATTCATCAAAATGAATAGCATAATATAGAAAGATATTTTCTAATTCCTCAATTCAAATGAAGTTTAAATTCTATTAATTGAATAAAGAAACACCTCCCTTTTTATAACATCTTAAATGGACCTTTTTTCCCTATATCTCAAGGTAAGAAAGTCTCAATAGCTATAAGACAATTGTTCTTTACTTTTTATAACATCTTAAATGACTTTTTTCCTTCCTCCTAAATGTCCTCAGTAAAAACTTAAAAGTAATATGCAATAAAACTAACTCACAGAAGTACTTAAAGGTTATAGCATGAATATTCAAATGATTTTCACTTTTCTGAGTGTGATGGGACAAACTTAAATAAGAAGATCCTGGAGTATTACATGTTGGTGATGTAAGTAATTTATGTTTCTTTTCTTTGTGGTGACTGCTGTCTTACCATACTGACATCTTATATTTGGAGTCTTTACTTGCAAGTTGCTGATGTCATGAAGCGTTATTAAGGTAAAAAAAATTCCTTTTGCGCCGATGTACTGAAGTGTTATTGTTCTCTATCTGCTTTGATGTCGTGAAGTGTTATCATCTCTTTTCATTTGCTCTTTTAGTTTCAGATGATTATAATCTTGCTTTATGTCCCTTAATTTAGTTCTCCTTTTTTCTAAAAAAGTTATCTGATATCATCACTAATTGCAGAGTACTGCAGGGAAAATGCTTCCGTTCATCCTTGTTATCAATCTTGAGGTGTGTTCATGCGGTTGTAGCCATCTTTTCTAAGCATTTGAGGTTTTTAAATATATTCTTCTTAACCACGTGGGAGCTTATTCATTTATTATTTTTTTTGAGTTGGTGTGGGGGCTTTTTCATGATTTTCTAATTTTTTTTTTTTTTCACTTTTTTGTTTTTTGCTTTTAGAACAAGAATACATATGCTAAAAAAAGTGGCAACTGACCAAGAAAGCCTCAGTTTTTAAAACTGACTTACTTGATTTGTGGCAAGACATCCTGCTGTAATCTAAACAAAGACATGTTTGTATTATTTGATGAAATAATGTGCTCAGACAAATAGTATGTATTTCAGAAAACTTAAAATGTCCTCTTAATTCTAGGGATATTGTAGTTCAGAGCATTTCAAATGAGGACATTCTGTAACTTGCAGTATTTAATTCCACCTTCCTTGTTCTAAGAATATTTGAGGTTAGAGCATTTCATATGAGAAAATCTTATGCTGGTAATAACTGTATCAGGTGCCAGCAAAACCAAACTATGGTCTTGTTCTATATTATGCTGCAGACAAGCCAGTAATCAAGAACTCACTCTTGGGTAAATTCATTGATGGCAACGACATGTATCGTGATTCAAGATTCAAACTTATTCCAAGTATTGTTGAGGTAGCAATATTTGTCGTATTTCAACTTGGAAAGTGTCTAGAGCATCTGGCTCAAAAACTTTATTTTTTGACAACAGGGGTATTGGATGGTAAAGCGTGCTGTTGGAACAAAAGCTTGTCTTCTTGGGAAAGCAGTAACTTGCCATTACCTTAGACAAGACAATTTTCTGGAGGTTAGATCTTATACGTTAACTTTATACAGATTTTTCTGTTTGCTTTTGTGTGCTCATATGCATTCAAATAACAATCAGGTTCTCAACATGGTCTATTGATCCATTTCCAAATGTGATCATCATCCATTTCATAGCATATGTGGAAGTGCTGAAAATATCCAGCTGCATTGTTGCTTTCCTAGGAACTTTTTTTATGTTGTTGTATAGAATACTTCATCGTGAATTAATACTTTGAGGACGCCTAAGGCTTTGCAGGAGTAATCAAAATGTGATTACGAAAAGCTCTTGGTACGTCTGATTGGGTGTAATTAAAATAAAATGTGGCGGCAGTCGTTTCTTATAAGAGTAGATGAGGGGGCTGAATGATGTATCTCTTATTGAAGCGACAATGGCAGATGCCTCTTAAGAGAACATAGATTTCATTCTATGCATGTGCGAAGACACGAGTCAAAAAATTTCTAGTTATAGGCATGTGTTGCATTTCCATTTGTTATTAGTCTATGTCAATCTTTCAACTTATTATCTGCTAGCTCTCCCTATTATCTTTAACTGGTGCTGTTCTTTGGCCCACTTAACTAATTGGAGTATCAATTTATACTTCTTTATACAGATTGATGTGGATATTGGTTCATCGTCTGTAGCCAGAGGCGTGATTGGTCTCGTTCTTGGATATGTTACCAGCATTGTGGTTGATCTTGCCATAGTTATTGAGGTGTGTATATTATTTCTTGACCTCATCCTGATGCTTTTCGAATTCAACTCATCAAATGTGCAAGTTTGATGGTGTTCCTTCATTCTGTCCATAGCTCAAATTTGTCTATTAAATTTTTACATCAGGATTTTTCACGACTTGCATAATACACGAATTATTTCCAGTGCTGGCTTGTCTATTGTTGAACTCTTTCAACTGTTATTTCACATTGATGTGCAGTTTATTTTGGTAATGTTGCTGTACAGCTTACAATTCATTTCTCTTGACTGGAATTTTTATCTGTATATAAGACTTCTGGATACATATGTTGAAACTACCGAAAATGTGGATGCACCAAAGCATATGTGACGTAGACAATTGAGAACTGCACTCTGCAGATGAGGAAAATTAAATTTATTGTGATTGAGAATGTTGAGTCAGTTTGCTGTTCTAGTGCATATTTGGCTGGTTCTCTGAGAAATACTAGCATAATTTTTTATTTTGTGTAACCGAGGATTGGGTTTGTAGTATTTAATTGGAAGATTTTGCAAATTTAACCAGTGCTTTAACTTATTGGGGCTTGGTTATGATATCAGCAGCTCATTTTATCTCTTAATATGTATTCTTTTGTGCTAAGTGTGTGTCATTGTTGGAATGACAAATAGCTAGAATGCATATGCCATTAAACGAGAAATTGAGATGGCGATGTTTCCCCTTGCAGGCAAAAGAAGAGGAAGAACTACCAGAATTCATTCTTGGAACTGTTAGGCTGAACCGTGTGGAGCTCGATTCTGCTGTCGCCTTAGATGAGTGATGGCCTATTTAGCCAGCACATTTTCCTTACAAATATCCACGTGGTAAAACCAAAGAGGACCATTTTTGTACATATACTTCTGGTAAGACACCACTCTATTTACTTGTATTATGCCATATTAATTAATTTCTTAAACGACTCTGATTACTTCTGTTTCTCAACATTTGGCTGTATGTCTCTATATATTACTTGTATACAAATTAATGGACTGTTCTTAGAAGAACAATACAAACCATTAACAATGTTTTCTGGACTTGCAATCTTTAACATGCTCAGGAGAATGATTTTTATTTCATTTTGAATGATCACGCAAAATATTTAACTAAGTCAGATTTATAGTCCCCTAAATAATTGTCAAAGAATCTTACTACTTTTAGCAATTAAAACGCACAGTTATTTCAGTGACAAAGTGAATCTCATCATAGATTTTGTCATTGTCGTCTTGTAGCAGCTCTTTATGTTTTTTCACTTAAATTATTAATCCTGGAAACCCATTCTTTGTTTTCATTATTAAATTATGATTTGTGCAGTCTAGGATGCCCGTTCAAGCTTCGGGCTTTAGGCTTTTCTCATCCAAGTCCAAATTCATTTAAATGATCAAAATAGCCGGTTTGAAAGACCGGTGGTTCACGTGGGTTTTTCTTATTAAAATTTGAATATTATAAGAAATACTCAAGATTTGAAGTTGACGAAACTGAAATAACCGGACCGTTTCAAATGATTTTTTTGATAAGTTATGAGAACCAACAGTTGAAATTGTAACTTTAATATCCAGTTCAAAAATATGAAACAGTGGAACTAATAAGGTGCAGCCCAAACGAGTGATATAGGAGCTATATGCATATATCTTTTAGTGTGGTTTGTAATTTGTACATGGAACCAGCAAGTAAAAAGTGCACTTTTAGGTCATAATTCCATTAGTTTTATTTATTTCCACTAGCAACTTTCGTTAGCTTAATTTAATGTGTATTCGCTGGGCTCCTCCCGTTTGTTTCTGTGCCACGAGAAATTTCCCTATACTCATGGTTCCTGGAATGAATAATATGCCCTCCATAATATCTCCAATTTGGTGGAAATTTTGAAGTCATTCTTCCCTTCAACGGCACTCTTCTGTCTGCTGTCTGCTTGGTTTCATTCCAAACCTTCACCATTATTTTAACATTAAAATTTCTCAACATTCGCGGTTTGTTCAAAACATTTTTTTCGAAATATGAACTGGATCTGTTTCATGAACTAACACACTCATATTATTTATTTACCTAAAACAACATTCTTGAAAAATGTTATAACAGCCATGCACGAACAGATTGACTTCATTGCTAAAAAAGACGAAACATTGAAATGTGTTGGAACAGTTTCACTGTTCCTTTCTCCATCTACATAATCAGGTAAATAATAATTTGGGTTTGTTTTCTACTGCTAACATATATTCCTAATATGTGAATTTAGAATTTGAAATCATAAATGATTATGGTAAAATTGAATTAACGTCCTTTTGACATAAAGAATTCCCTTTTTTCGCTCGTGAAAAGCCGTGTCATAATTCCTTAGTAGAGAGTGGATATCGTTTTCAGTTCCTCAAATCCCTGTGCAATCGTCGGAAATAATAGCGGAATTGTTGGCGCCAGCCGATTTGGGGAAAAGGGAGGAGGAGGTGGGGTGCAGGATAAATATTACACATTGGCACTACATCGGCACTAACATATAATTTAACATGTGACATGACACCTATAACATCATCATTGACAGAGGATAAAATGTCATAACAGAATGAACATCATAATAATTTACTCTACTTTTCAAAGAGCAGGATAGAATACCCTAATTGACCAAACTTCGGGATAAATGATCTTTATTGCCCTATATTTCTAAATGCATACTTGGTCACTTGATCAGTAAAAGGCCAGGTCTATTGCTCTTTTTAAATTTGCAGCTGTTTTTCATAGATTTTGCAACAACGGGTATAATTTTTTGAATTTCCGGACTTCTCAAATGGTATGAAATATATAAATAAGAAACTAGAAAATGTAATCAAAGTGGCGCTGCTACAGAAAAAGAAAAACGTTGAATTGGCAGAATTGAATAAAAAGACATAATATTGAAATCAAAATGGCATGTTAAAAAAAAATCAAAATGGCAAAGAAACACAATTAAAAAAAAGGGTCTATATATATAATTACATTTTTTTGAGGTAGTTTAGGACTGGGACTGGTCAAGATGATTGCATGTGTGCATATGGCAGCCACTGCTGAGGACTGAGCTTTTGTATTTTTCAAGGCTAACACACAAAAGCATGCCCCTTCATAAAACAACTAGAAACGATTTCCACTTTTATCATAATCCTGTCCTTTTATCACCTGTCCACTCTTTTCATAATCCCCACAAATCTCTTGTTCAGAATTAAGATGCCATCTCAAGATATCTTGTAGTAAGAGTTTGAAGCATCTTAATTAGATGTTAGTAAAACATCTTATTTGTGAGATATAAATTACCACATCATAGACTACTTCAAGCTCACAAGATTCTAAGTGGATTTTTGGGTGAAAAGACAAGAAAAGGAGATGAGAATGCTCATTATTTGATAACGGCAAACATCATTTTGATTAATTAACATGGCCCCTCTTGCTCCCAAAAGCAATCCAATAATATTCTCATCTCACTATATGCCCCTCTCTCTCTATATTTCCCCCTTAAATTCTCTTTCCCCCATGCATCATTCCCTCAACACACACACACACTCTCATGATATAAGTTAGTCTTTTTTCTGCACATGAGAGATGCAAGTTCCAATGGAGATTCTTCATCCCTTCTACCTCACTCAGCTAATTGTGATTCCTTTGAAGCTAATGGAGCCAATTTATGCTGATGATCCTCTCTCATATGCTCTCTTGAGCTTAAAATCTGAGATTCTTGACGAATCAAACACCTTGAATGATTGGTTCTTGCCTTCTCAACCTCAGCCCTCCACCAGAATCCATGCATGTTACTGGACTGGAGTGAAATGCAATCACAACAACTCCAAAATTATCAGCTTAGACCTCTCAATGAAGAATCTTGGAGGCTCTTTATCAGGAGCCCAGTTCAATCTGTTTGTTGATCTTGTTGATCTCAACCTCAGCCACAACTCCTTCTCAGATCAACTGCCACCTGGGATTTTCAATCTCACGAGTTTGAATTCATTAGACATCAGCATGAACAATTTTTCTGGTGTTTTTCCAAGTGGGATTTCCACACTTGCCAATCTTGTTGTTCTTGATGCCTTCAGCAACAGCTTCTCTGGCCCACTCCCAACAGATGTCTCCAAACTTGATTCTCTCAAAATCTTGAATTTTGCAGGAAGCTATTTCAGTGGGCCAATTCCATCAGATTATGGCTCCTTCAAATCAGTCCAGTTCATTCATTTAGCTGGGAATTTTCTCAATGGACCCATACCTCCACAGTTAGGTAACCTTCAAACACTCTCTCATATGGAGATTGGCTACAACTCTTATGAAGGTGGGATTCCATGGCAGTTTGGAAATCTGAGTGAGCTTCACTATCTTGACATAGCAGATGCAAATATCTCAGGCTCAATCCCAAACCAACTCAGCAATCTCACCAAACTTGAATCACTTTTCCTCTTCAGGAATCAGCTGAGTGGGAAGATTCCATGGGAGCTCAGCAGAATGTTGACCCTCAAAAGCTTGGATCTTTCAGACAATCTGCTCTCTGGCCTAATTCCAGACAGCTTCTCTGAGCTGAGAAACCTTAAACTGCTGAGCTTGATGTGCAATGGGCTGTCTGGCTCTGTCCCAGATAGCATTGCTAAGCTTCCAGAGCTTGAAACTCTCCTAATATGGAGCAATTACTTCACTGGTTCATTGCCAGAGCAATTAGGCAGGCATTCAAGGCTTCAACATGTCGATGTTTCGGCAAATTTCTTTGTTGGCAGCATTCCAGCTGGTATCTGTGCTGAAGGGGAGTTGCTGAAGCTGATTCTGTTTTCAAATAAGTTTACAGGAGGGCTATCTCCATCTCTGTCGAATTGCTCATCTCTGGTTCGCCTTCGACTCGAAGACAACTTATTTTGAGGTGAAATCTCTCTGCATTTTGGCAGTCTTCCTGATATTTCATATGTGGACTTGTCAAGAAACATGTTTACTGGAGGAATTCCATCTGATATTGTTGAATCTTCAAGGCTTGAGTATTTTAATGTGTCTAGTAATCCAGAGCTCGGAGGCATGATACCGATAAAAATATGGTCTTTGCCTAAACTACAGAATTTTTCAATGGCTTCTTGTGGTGTGTCTGGCAATATTCCTCCATTTAAGCACTGTAAACTGGTGGCTGTCATTGAATTGAGAATGAACAATTTATCAGGATCTGTTGAAGGAAGTGTGTCTAATTGTGAGAAACTTTTTGCAATGGACTTAGCTAGCAATAATTTGAATGGTTCAATACCTATGGAGCTTGCTAGTCTCCCAGCTATAAGCATATTAGACATATCACATAACAGTTTCACCGGTTTCATCCCTGCTAAATTTGGAAGCTCTTCGAGTTTGAGGCTTCTCAATGTCTCCTACAACGATATATCGGGTACAATTCCTTCCAATAAGGCCTTAAAGAGAATGGATCAGAGCGCGTTTCTTGGTAATCCGAGGCTCTGTGGAGCTCCTCTAGGACCGTGTCATCGGGAAAATGTGGTTTCAAATGGATTACAACTTGGTAGCAGAAGAGCACAGAAGCTAGCTTGGATTCTTATACTGTGTGGTGTGACAGTTTTATTCATCATGGCTGCAGTTTTCACAATAGTTTATTTGAGAAGAGGAAGTAAAGGCCAGTGGAAAATGGTTGCTTTTAATGGACACCCTCATTTCACTGCAAAGGATGTTTTGAGAAGCTTTAACTGTGTTGAATCCATGGAGACAGAATTTAAGTTGCCTGACTCAATAGACAAAGTAGTTCTGCCCACAGGGATCACCGTCTGAGCCAAGAAGATTGAATGGGAACCAAAAGAAATGAAAACTATGTTGCAGTTCTTGACAAGGATTGGGAATTCAAGGCATGAGAATTTGGTGAGATTGCTTGGGATTTGCCACAATAACCAGCTTGCTTATTTATTGTATGGTTACATGCCTAATGGGAGCCTAGCAGAGAAGATTGGGGTTAGAGATTGGGAAACAAAGTATAGAATAATCCATGGAGTGGCAAAGGCACTCTGCTTCCTCCATCATCACTGCTTTCCTGCTATCCCACATGGAAATTTGAAGACTTGCAACGTGCTTCTCGATGAAAATATGGAGCCCCATTTGTCTGAGTATGGACTCAGTTCAATTGTTGAATCACCAGAAAATTTCCCACCACCAAAGATTAGAAATGAGACAGGTATATATATGTGTGTGCGATAAGGCCTTACCATATTTCTATCTAGCTAATATCTCTTGCAAATCTGTGAAGATTAGACTGAAGTATGAAAATGTTTGGACAGGTGGTTTCGTAAGGGACGAGCTCGACATGGATGTGTACAATTTTGGAGAAGTAATTCTGGAGGTGTTGACGGAGGGAATGTATCATATAAGCTTCAAAGGGAGGATCTGATAAGGCGAGTTCGCAACGAAAATGACATCACTCCATGGTCGTCGGAAATGAAATCAGCTGTTGAAGTTGCCCTGATGTGCACAAGAAGTAGGCCATCTGATAGACCTACCATGCAAGATGCACTGAAGCTGTTGTCAAAGCATAAGTAGCTAGCTCCGTGTTCCAGCTCTCGAGTTCATTTTGTCTTTTGATTGTTTGATAATTGATCTGTGTCAAAATAGACATTTTGCTGTAATGTATACATACATGTATGGTTTTTTTTGTTCAATTCAAACTATGGAAATCAGCCCTTTCGAAAAAGTAAAATTTTCACTTTATTTATTTTTTGATAGTTCTGTCGGCACGTGGTAGTCACGTGATCAAGTCTTTCCCGCCAAAAGACCCTTCTTCCACGGTTCCAACTTCCACCCAGATATCTTCAAACCCTGAACGGACTGCCTTCAGTCAACATCCACCAACAACACGCGCGAAGAGATGTCTGGTTGGGACGAGGGAGGAGTATACTATAGCGATCAGGCACAGTTCCCCCATGGCGGCGGTGACCAGGCGGAGACGGCGAACCGCCACCAAGCGCTCCAGAAATTTAAGGAATTCATTAGGAACTTCCAGCACAAGAGCCAGCCGAATGTATTCCCATACAGAGAGGCCCATTTGGCCAACCCCAAATTCCTGCTTGTCGATCTCGCAGACCTCATCTCCTTCGATCCTGACCTAATCCTCTCCCAGCTCCTCAGAGACAACCCTTCGGATTATCTCCCTCGCTTAAGCAAATTTATCCTTCGGTGTAGCCATGAATCGTCTTGATTTTTGCGGATTCAGTCAGTATTTTGGTTATTTGGGCAATTTCAGCCAATAAGCATATTGTAGCAGCAGGATTTTGTCTCGGTGATGCGGTTGGTCAGTTAATTAAATTTCCAACCGGATAGGTTCGTATTTTGGGAAAGAAGTATCATTAAACGAAGAGAAGTGTGAAATTTCGGTTTCTTTTAATGGACAGGATTATGAATGTTGTAGAACTTTTCAACGGACTGTGCACTAATTTTGTAGCATTTGGCCTATGATGAAAAATGTAGTTGGTGTACTGGCAATCAGGCA
>AYJT01098701.1:0-15214 GCA_001278415.1 Ocimum tenuiflorum | reverse complement strand
AAAGAAATAAAGAAATTGTTGGGGTATTTATAGTGATAATTTTATCATTTGAACTCTGCGATCAATTTAAAATTTTTCTAATAAAATAATATGAAATCAAAAACTCCCACGACTCTAGGCTTTTATATTATTCCATGACATTCATGTTTTTGTATTATTCTTAAGTTCTACCTCCTTCTCAGTTGTATTTGCATTGTAATGGAAACTATTCGTATTTATATAGTTTGTTACATGCTAATTTAATTAAAAAATTGAATAAATAAACTTTGCCTACCTACATATCATGTGGGCGTGTTTATGTTATTAATATTAAAGAATTACCCGTTGGATATAGTTATACACGCGAGGTTATTCATCCATCACTAGCCACTCTTCATTTGTTATTTGAAAATTTAAAAGAGACCATTCTAGAAGAAAAAGCTATGTCAACCCCAATTGCTCGATAAACTACTTAACTCAATTTTAATTCATTTTGTGGTCTCTCTTTAAATTTGAAAATTCTAGAGCTTTTTATACTAAGTTTTCTGTTCTAGTTTTTTAATTCTTGGTCTAACATAGAGGTAGGAAATCTATTTTTGGTGGTTGAGATCCTCTATTATACAATAATGTTATACATACGTTGCATTATACTATCTTGATAATTGACACTGTACTAATCAGGGATGGAGCCAGAATTTTTTGGTTGGGAAAACTAAACTCTTTATGAGATAAATCTGACGACACTATCATCTTCTCAAATCCATTTGCTTTTTATTGCCTTCAACTCCAAATAAACATAAATGATCTTCTCTACATTTTCATTTTCTCTAATTCTAGAAACAATGAGGCGGTCTAACATATAAATATCCAAAGATTTCATTACGAAAAAATACTAATTTTCGGACTTAGGGGGATATCTTTATTAAGAGCATGATTTATCTCAATTAATATTACACATATCAATCATCCAAATATATATAACGTAACACAATTATGTAATATAGGATTTCAACCATCTTTTTAGTTGGCGATCTAGTTTTGCAGTCGTGTCTATGATTTTTGCAGTTTACCTCACGTTAAAAGGATTTATTGAAACCTTCAAGCCCATATTGACTTTATTAGCATCCATCAATGTATTTTTAAAGAGATCCTTGTGTTAGACTGTTTAGCAGATTAAAAGATCCCAAACTTTAAGTTCATTGAGCTTCTAGTTTTCTTTTTAATAATAGAGTTATTATTCGACCAACTATGTTACATCATTAACTACATAAACCTAAGAATTTCACAAAACGATTCATATAAATATGCTATCTGGATTACCAAAAACTCATGGCGTTATCCTTAAAATCATAAAAAAATAAGCTTAAAAAATTTAGTTTAATATAATTTTTCAAACAAACCGACTAGGAAGCATAAAAAGGATTAGTTAGTAGTTGCATACTCGGGAAATTTTTCATGGAGATTTATATTTTATGTTTTCAGACGTGCAATAATGTCGCGCCACCTTATTAGACCGATTGATACAATAAATTCAATAAAATCCCTAACTGAAATTACATACCTGCTCGCACTTTAAAAGGAGAAATTAAAGTTATATAGTTAACGTTTTAATTAGTAACAACTAAGAAATATAAAATTTAGAAAATCTAACTGCGGAGGCCCAGTGCGCGTGGAAATTTTACGTTTCGTATTATATTTAAGTGTGCATTTATTATTTAACTAACTAATTTAATTAAGAAATTTATGATCGATATTATACACGTGTTCCTATGGAAGTTCGTTACACGGATAAAATTTATAATAAAATCTCTGTTGTAAAATCTAGGTGACCACCTAACAAAACGAAAATGGCGAATTGGGTATGTCCATAGTCTTTATGTACTTAATTTACCCCTTTTAATATTTCAGTATTTATTTTTTCAGCGAAAATGGTTGATTGGAATAAAAAATTTTCTAGATGCTCGTTAGGCGGTGAATACTGAATACTATTTAATTTTTTTATTTTGAAATTTTTTACATCATCTTTAAAATGTAAAAATAAATAAAGCGAAGTAGTAAAGGAAGAGAAGAAAAAACCAATTTGTCTCGATTACTCCATATATAAGAAACAAATAAAAAATACATTAGTTTTATTGGATGCTTTAAAGACTTTTTTAATATTGTTTGTTTTTTATTATTATGTTTTCATTTACAAGTTTATCTTTAAATTAGAATTGATCTACGATTCTACCTTCAATTTGAGATCTATTAAGAATGTGTTTTGAATATTATTTCGGGTATGGTGAATTTTTTTTATTTTGTGATGTTTGAATGTTTAAAGATTAAAAAAGAAAAATAAATAGACTGCCTCATGTCTCTGTAGAGGTGTCTAGGTCCCGTCTAAGTCGAGCACCTGACAAATGCATAACAAATTTTACGACTTTAAATATAATTCATAATGAGACCACCTGGTGTGGGCTTAGTTTGAATACATTTGGATTCCATGTCACTTATATAAAATTAGATTGTATTAGCATAGATACAGAAATGTGTTGTGGTAAAAGATCTACGTGCAATATTGTGTATTGGATTATTTGATATGATTCAAAATGGTAGTGAAAGAAAAAGTTAAAAAAAAAGAAGAAGAAGAAGAAGTTTCAACATGGAACTTATTAGGTTTGCCACTTTTAACCGGTTATTGCAACTTGCAGACATCTTCATCACAATTAACATAAAAATGGGTCCAAATGTCTACTTCTTAAATCTAGGTTAAAAATTCTTCATCTACTATTTTTCTTTCCTTCACCTTTTTTATTTTTTTTTTAAATTATATATTAATGTCATGTGATATATCTAGCTGTTGGGAGTAAAAAACAATATGGTCCAATTACACGAAGCCCAAAGTCCATGGCGAAGTCCCTCACAACGACCCACACCTAGCAAGACTAGCTAGAAATCCAAAACCCAAAGGATTCGAACACGAAACTGATCCCCCGAAGCGGAGGACTGATGTCGAATCGGTCTGAGGTTAGTCACCCTCAAACAATGAGGTTCGGGTTCGAAGAATAGCCCGCAGACCACCTCAAGGGCCTCATAAGAACATAGGGCAACTCCCGAAGGTTACCAGCAGTTACTCCCCGCATATTTAGGAGGCCAACTGCCCGAGATTAGAGTAGGAAAACTGTTGTAACCCGTGTATGATTAAATAAGACCCCCTATACAATGTAACGACGACGGATTTTCCATCGATCAAAGATAAGCATTCTTCATGTCATTAAAGTTTTATTTTCTACCCACGCTTGTTATTTTTTCTGCGGAAAGTTCCTCTTGTATCTTCTCATAAAAATCAAACCATAACACTAGCCAAGGCCACATACGAAGTTTCTTTTTCTTTTATGGTGGTTGGGGGAGGTTTCATTATTTTTTCTAGGGTTTGGATTTTTGTACGATTTGTTTGGTTAGGTGATTCATGTTTTGTTATTTTCTCTTTAGATAAAGAATTGATGACGCTATCAAGAAAACTTATCAATTTATAATAGCATTTCGTATTTTCTAGTTGATAAACTAGAATGCATTTTTAGTTTTGCATACAATAACATGTGTAATAATACATAATTAAGACTAAAAAATCTAGATTGTGATTAGTGAGGTGGTAATAAAGTGATTAAGAAAAGTATATATGATTATGAGCATATGGCGTTAGGAGATGATGTCTCATGTGAGTTTAAATATGTCATAACTCGAGGAATTAAGATTTGCAAGCCCTAGATTATAGGGATTGATGTCCATTTATTTTGATTTTAATATTTTTCCCACAAACTTATTAATTAGCAGCACGTGAGACATAAAGTTGAGATTTCATGATTTTAGCGACGTGATTTAAGCTATTAATGCCTCCACCTAAAATTCATAATGGATTCCTTTGGTTTTGTTTTAGTTTTGAAGGTGACCCTTTTTAAGGGGAAAAAAATAACTTCATTTAATAAAAATACTTACAACATACATCATAAATCCAAGCTAGGATAGTAGAATCCCAGAAGACAACATTTGAACTATAAGCATAACATACATTTTTAAGTGGAAAAATATTCAATTATAATACAAACTATGCGCATTTTGTCAAAAATAATACAAATTACGAGAAATTTTAAATAAATATACAAACTATTAGAATTTAGTCAACTATAGGACGACTCCAATTTTCCGACACTGGACTGAATATATTTCCACATCACTCAATATCAAGCCACATCATTTATGATTTAAAATTTTAGAATTGATTGAGTCACGTAAAAATGCAGCATGTTTACTCAGCATTCCGATGCCGAAAAATTGAATATGTTCTATATTCATTTACTCAGTATTCCGGTGTCGGAAAATTGAAGATGTCCTATATTTGACTAATTACTAATAGTTTCTATATTTATTTGAAATTTTACATAATGTGTATTATTTTTTACCAAAAAAAAACACATAATTTATATTATAATCGAATATTTTCCCTTTTTAACTTATATAAATACGTCGAATTCAACATATTTTACAACGTATTACTATGTATATTATTGTGATAAGTTATGCATATGAATTCATAAAATAATGTATATCATTCATGCAAATGAATAATTGTAAAGATGGTTTAAAAAATTAAAATTAAAAATCTCTTTCTAATTTTTTTTATTTTAATTTGATCCTACCTCTATATAGTTTATATTTGATATATTTCATTCGAACAATGCCAACTCTCGACATTTCTGAATTTTTCCAAATAATATCCCGTGTAAAAATCGGCGATTGTTTTAGGAGGAAAACTGACAGTTAGTTCGTAATCAATTATCATTTAAGTATTAGACCTATCACTACTGTAATACCCCACATAATTGTAATTAATAACATAAAAAATGAAAATACAATAATAAGAAGAGTCTACGTCGACATTCTACCTAATTCACATCCAATTTTACTGACATATACATATACACATTATATAATATAAAAATATGTTGCGGCTGATGTAAAATGTCGGCTTATCATATTGTCAATTTGTAATTGTCTAAACTCTGCTTTATTACGTTCAATTTTGACCACAGCTTAATTAATTCGCATCTATATATTTATTTGAATTACATTTTAAAATTAATTAGTAGTGAAGCATGATCGAGATTCTGTGGTTGAATCGATGACATTTGACATGCCAGCCCCAACGTGATTGTTGCGTACAAACCAAGAATATTAATTCATTAATTTGCTAAAACATATAAACAAGAATATTAATTCATGCACCAACTATTCATCCACATCTCTTTAATTAATTCCACGTCTGCTTCAATGTTCAAACATGACATTTGAAATGGAAAATGGAAACAAATAAATCATTAAAAAATGAATGGGAAATTGGATTTGTACATGTACTTTTTGAGGACAAAATTCTTGGATGTATATGATAATTTGGTTGTCTTGTATTTTTATTGTTATACTTTATTAACGTTTCACCTTTTATGCAGTTAGTACAAGCTGTTATGCCATGGCGAAGTATTTTTTTTTCTTTTTAAACTAAGTATTAATATTAAATAAATATATGTGAATGTCCCCACAAATATTCAAATCTATGACCTTTAAGATCATGAAAAAGTACTTACCACTGCACCCTGAGGTGATAGACTGACAGAATATATTTAGTATGTCATGATAATATTGAGTGCTAATTTTATACATTGGAAATATTAAATTTGAGTCTAAGACTATATCATTGATAGAATTTTAAGTGCGTGTTCCCATTTTAGATAATACAATTTTATTGAACATGAACAAGATGTCTTAATTATTTTCGTCCTTAATTAACGACAATAATATAATTAACATTTAGATATATGGCTATATACGTGATAGTTGATACCATATTTTAAACCTTTCAATTGAAGGTGATATTTTCATTTCTGCAATTTTTTGTATATTTGAAAATATGGTAATTCCATCCCCATAAAAAATAATGTACTCTAATCAACCATGTATTTGGAGAGAGTAATGGTATACTTCGCGTATTATAGTTTGGCATGACGAAAAAAAAACTGAATTTTACTAATATTTTGCACAAATCAAAATTTATCTTTTCCATGTAATTATTCTTCATGTAAAACTCTTTATAGCCTCCCTTTTAAGGAAATAGTTAGAATGGTTTGATAAATCATAGTTTATTTCACTCATATATTCCAATCTTGAATTTACAGCAATAATATTATTGCCTGTATTAGCATATGCAGCTTTCAAGAATTCTAACTTCTTAATTAATTATATTAATTAATTTTTTCTCAGTTTTTCTTTTTCTTTTTGGAAATTCTCCTCTCTTCACACACTCCTTTTGCCTCCTTACCAACTAGTGGTGTCCATTTGGAACCGGAACCAAAACGCCAGAACCGGAACCGGCGGAACCGATTTTAAACCGGAACCGTGGATATTTTTGCACGGTCCGGTTTTGATTCTCGAAAAATGAAACCGTGGAATCGGCAGTTTCACCAAAATAAAAATTATCTTTATTCCACATCTTATGTATATTGGCTCCTTTATAACCATTTTCTTGCCCCAAAGACTAATAAACCACCAATGTAGGATAAGGTAAAAAAGTTTTTACATGAATTAGTTGGCTCTTTTATAACCATCTTCTTATCCCAAAATTAATAAGCTACCAATGTGGAACAAAGTAAAAAAAAAACTTTAAATGGATTTTTGTCCTAAATCTTTTGTCTATTTGTCCTTTTATAGCCATCTTCTTGTGTCTAAGACTACTACACAACCAATGTGGGATAAGCTGAATGCTTTCAATACATTATTATGCAATGCAATTTTTTTTATCCCACATCTATCATGTATTAGCACTAAAACACAAGCGATTTGAATAAAATATGAATGAAATCAATTCCTCATCCCACATTCATGGAATATGAATTTTATTCACAACCATATTGCTATAAAAATATGTGTTTGTGGTATATTAAATTCAGCATAAAAATATGTGTTTGTGGTATATTAAATTCAACCTTGATAGTTAATATCAAATTGAGTTTGAATAAACTCATGAGCTTAACAAATCGAATATGTTTAAATTTGGGTTCCATTGGAAAATCTTTTCGAATAAGTTGAGTATTTTTAAATATTTTTTTGTATATATTTTAAAGTTTAAAAATTCAAAATTAAAAAAAAGAGAGAGAACCGCCGGTTTGAACCGGCATTGTCGCTGGTTCTCGGTTCATAACCGGCACTGCCACTCTTCCCAGCTGATTCGGTTCTGATTCTAAATTTTTGGAACTGCGGAACCGGGGCATCACTATTACCAACACCCCAGCTCCAGCTTGTATACATCAGATGATTACGAATCCAATCAATTATCCTGGATAGTTTTATTAAATTAATTATTTATGATTTAAAATTCTAAAAGTTCAATTTCAATCCCTATAAATTTAATTACAATATTAAATAAACTTAACTGATGCCCTCACATAAAGTCGAACTCATGATCTTTAAATTCATGAGAAATGTGTTTAACACTGCATCTGAGGTGGTAGACAAATTTCAATCCCTATTTGTTATGAACAATGGCATACAAGTTCTCGTCATAATTTAGTAGGATTATATGCCAACAAGAACTATATAATATGGACAATTTATTAGCATCGTACGTCTTTTTATTGCTGATTAAATTGCTTTAATTTTGTAGTTGACATTTCGTATTAGTTGTTGGTTAATCAAATTGATAACATCCAAAGATGAGACACTCTCCCACGGGGTGGGTAAAAGCATGCATATTATTAAAATAATCATAGAATGATATTATATCATCACACAATTTACAGGAAACAAACATGATGCACAACTTAGGCCTCCTTTGCCCTCCCCATTTGAAGGATCTTTCGGTTAAGCAAATGCTTTTTTACTCATTCCTCCCACAAAAAGATAAATAGCGGAAGTCGTTATTGGTCATAAAAGTTATCCCAATTCAGGATTTTTGTATTATTTGAAAAAAGAATATTTAATACACGTCGGAAGCTAAGCTATGTCGGCGCCAACATTTAAGTTAACATGCAACGTGAAAACGTTTTGACACCGTCATTGACGGAGATAATATATCATAAGGGAATAAATTGAGATAAATTGCCCTAGTTTTCAAATAGCAGAATAAAATCCCCCTGATCGTCCAAACTTCATTAGCTTTTTTCACATATATCATTTAAGATATCGGAAGATCATCATTAAATAAAAAATAAGCACTTATTTTCGGATACGTATCAGTTTAAACTAAATTTAATTCTAAAATATATATTATATATTATAGCACATAATTGGAATGGAACAAAGCCTAATTGGGTTGTTATAAATTTTAAACGGAACAATTAAAGCCTAGATTTTAATTTAATATATTATTTATATAATTTTGATTAAAAATAAGTAGTTATGACCATTTAAAGTTCAATTCCTTTTTTTTTTCCATGATAATATGGAGTACTTGATCGCGATGTATTAAAATTTCATTTAGTGGGTTGTAACTTTTTATTAGTACTCATAATTTCTTTTTGTTGCAAGGCATGGGCAAGAATTTTAGTTTTGGACGGGGCTGCATCTATCAGTGCCCTTATATGCCCTAGCTTCATAATTGAAGCATATATATATACTCGTTATAGTAATTTGAAATACCCTTTTATTATATATATTTGATGAGGTCTCCTATTAGGCGGCATTTAGGCAGATTTGGGCGTAGGATTCAGGGTATATATGAGTTTGGATTTTACGATCCAGAGCAAATATGAGTTTAGATTGGTAAAAGTGAACTGTTTAGATCTGCCTAAATTATTTAGGCAGTCTAACACAAGTTTTTCCTTGTAATAATCCAAAACTTTATAAAAGGAAATTATTTATTTTTCATTTATAAAAATTACTATATATAATAAATTTGATAATTTGTTATTAAATTACGTGATATTAATTATCCGATTATTCAAACTAGTCCATAATTATCAATTGAATCCAGATGAACGAACTCAATATACTGTTGTATTTCGTAATTTAAAATCTGATTATACGGTGCGATTAGTTTTGAGATCTGGCAACCCGATATTTCAGAATGTATTAAACAGAATAAATTCACCATTTTATAAATGGTGAATAACGGGCACCAACTGATCGCGAAAGTTCGAGTGTAATTAAAAACCCTATGCAACACAACTCACCGAGCATAGATTTGACACCAAATGAACAAATGCCGAAGTTTTGAACGCAAGAAATATCAAGTATATTTGCATGCAAATGTATTCATTTGCCTGACAAGTTTTTGCAAGTGTCTTTAGCACAAATGAGGCTGTAAGATGACCACATGAACATCTGATACAAACGCCACAAGCAACGAGTTTATTTCAACGACCGATTTCGCCAAAACGATCGTCAACTTTTGAATTTGCATGTTTTTGTCATACACATCAATCAGTTCACATCAAACAAAATGTGAGGCTACAACCGAGTAAAAACTCACTCAAGTGAGGAAACTACACCAATAAAGTGGACAAAACTGCCGTGTGCCGACGAAATAAAATATTATTATGCGCCACAAAATCTTAGAGAGGAAGAAAGGATCCCCTCCCAATTCATCTCCCCCAGCTACTTGCTTGGTTAAAGGTTTGAAATACCCTTCCAAATTTAGCTATGATAGGGCCAACATTATTGGTACCCATTTTACACCTCACTTTACGATCAAAATTATCAGAGTAGCTTCATTTCCCTCACTTCACTCAAAACTTAGTTCAGAGGGTAGTGTGTGAGTGAGAAAAGTAGTTGAACTTAAAGAAGAGGAGGAAATCGTCGGAGATAGCCAAACTCGTTGGAGAAGAAATCTTCTACGTAGAGTTTGGGTTTTGGTAAGGATATTTCACCCATTTACGTACACCATTTTTAGTGATTCAAAGTTCTACCATGTAGACCATGTTTTCTAGTTGCTAGGTCAGTGAAGATCAGAGGTTGATTCACGTTATAATTGGTCGGAAATTGCCTAAAATCGGAGGTATCCAGCCAACTCTCATTTTTACGATTTCGCATCAATGATAATGATCCGTTGTGTTTCAATATTTAAATCTTGTATATTTGTGTTATATGGGGTTTAGGGATCATGAATATGTATTTTGATTGATTTTTAAGTGGTCGGATTGGGGAAAATTTGTCGGACCAAAGATTCGGCCCGCCATAAATGGCAGGCAAGAGCTACCCATTCGATCGAATGGGGTTCCTTGGAGGATGAAAAATCCTGACACCATTCGATCGAATGGACCCCTTTGACTTGACCAAGTATGACCAGAGTTGACCTCTTTTGACCTATTCGACCAGTTTCTAACCCCCGAGATCCCTGGACTCAAATTAATCAAATCGTAAACATCCATACACACCAATACTAACTTTATAAATCAAAACCATCGATAACCATAGTCGGTTTACTCTGGAATTTTTTGAACTTTGTGAATTTTCACATATTTTAAATCAAACCTCTCGAGTAAAGATTCTTTTGAATCAACTCTTACATGTGATCTGATTTTTCAAAATTTTCAGACCCGGTTGGCACGTAAATCGAGAAAATACCTAAAATGTGCAATCTAATCCAATATCCAACTGAACCTCACTGAATCACAATCAAAGCATATTCCGAGCTCGACTATCCCTACGAAGCTTGATGTTACCAATCGGGGACTCGACTTCCATCAGTACCCCTAGCCAACACGATACTCGATCAGTAATCTCGAACTAGTGTAATTAAGTAACTAAGATCTAGTAAGCAACGAATCTTGATACAGTGATTCATATTTCACATAATGCAACTAGTAAATAACAACGAATTTCGAACACCCGATTTGTATGGGGATCGAGGTGGGCTTTTCTTTCTTAAACAAAATATGATATAAAATGCGTTTTATTTCCAAATTGAAATGAAAGCATGATTTATTTCCTGATGAGTGTCATGGCCTAAAAATATTTCATGATGATATCTATTGATTGATGTGATTGAATTGGATGAATCGCGCGTCAACACAAATAAGGTGTTGGGGCTAATGCACTACGTGTATGTCAGTCAGCGAGGAATTAATCCTACTGATCCCGGACATCGAGACTAGTGAAGGAGGCCTACTTATCGGCTCAGGCAAACGATAGTATATGTTTATAAATGGTGTTGATGATGGAAGATAACCTGCAGGTTTTTTCTGAAAATATTTTGTGTTCATAAGGCGGATTTAACTAAAACCCTTACGTGTCACCCTGATGCATGATATGACATTCTAAATTATGTATGTATCATTTCAGACATGTGTTCACTGATTGCAACGATGTACTCAGCCTCTACGTGTATTTCTAAATGTGCAGGTTGAGTAGCGGATGGAGGTGGAGGGTGTACTGAGCTGAAATAGCCTACTACTAAATAATGCCCGGGGTTTTATATTGTCATATATGTTACCCAACCATTATCTTTGTTGCTAATTCTATAGCTTTGATATTTAAAACTGGTCTATGATTTTTCTTGGTGATAAGAACATCTAAATATTATTATGTATCTTTAAGACCCAGATCCGATTATTAAACTGTTGTTTGGTATGTTATGATTAAATTATGAATCACTGTGCTTTATTATATATATTTCGTCGTATGACATTCTATGTTCCCCGATCTGTCACATCCGGCAGACTGGCTCAAGCCAGGGCGTGATATTCCTATATCTTTGTAGCCTGGTATATTGATTTTTTATTTTTGGATGTTGCTTACAAAATCCAACATTTTAGGAAACATGCTTGATGGTGTATATGTAAGCCTCCAGAAACATAGTATAATATTACAATAAATCGGTTGAATTTTCATAAACAGATATGACCTATGAATATGATAATAAAACAAAATAATATAGGAAAACAAATGGATGGCAAATTTCTGGTAATGGATAAAATGTTGACAGCATTTCCTATGATAATAAAAGGAAAAAAGGGAGGGCAAATTGATAGTGGTGAATAAAATCTTTACAACATTTTCCATGGAGTGGATTCTACTACATAAGGTTTATGTGATGGCCAATTTCCACACTCAAAAGATGACAAGTTAAACTGAAATATATTCAATTGCTTTCGCTGCAATTACTAATTAGTTTCTATAAAGTGATCTTGAATTAATTCTGAGCTTCAAGTCATGTTGAAGGCATGCAACAGCCTCACCACATCCTCAATTGCCGATTATGTAGAATTGTAAATTCTTCTCTCCATTGCAACATAACATGTGGTTCATCTATTGCATCAAAAATAAAAGAGTCATAAATATGCGGAGCTAATAGAATATTTAGATAACAATTTTTTAAAATTTGAAGGATTATAAAGAGAAAATTGAAGGTGATAATAAAACAAAAAACCACCCCTGACGATAACATCTAACTAAATTTAATGTTCATAATATATGAATTCATAGATTACATCAATTCAAATGATCATTATAGAATTAAATTACTGCACATAACGACTTTTTTTTTTTCTAAATGTTCATAGTGTTTATAAATTATAAAATCAAATTACAATGTTGCAATTACAACACCAGCTTCTAAGTTTTACAATTACAATATTCCGGATATTTTTGTCGAAGCTTACCGTATATATCCATCTAAAAGATAATATTGGTTTCCGATTTGAAGCGATGACCTAGTTTTTACTCTGGAAAAATTGAGAGATCTTATAATTATAAAAAATTGAAGATCATACTATAATAGTTTTTCTTAAATAGGTTGTAATTTTAAATTATATGTAGAATGTGTCTCATTTGGGAACATTAACCCGAAGTAATCAAAATTTCGCAGTAATTTGATTCCCAAGGATGCATGATGTAATCGATCGATTATTTCATAATTAAAAATCATGAGTTCAAATCCCTAGTATATAGATAAATCGGTATTTCTAACTTCTATATTAATGAAAATTTGGTTCAATTAATCTCTCCACATCCCCGACCAAAAATTAAAAGAGAAAGTCACTCGTTAAACCGCCTAAATAATTTAGGTTGTTAAATTTATGATCCAGCACAAATATGAGTTTAAGTTTAGAATCTAAGACGGGTATGAGTTTGAGTTGGTGAAAATGAACTATTTAGATCGGCATAAATCGTTTAGGCGGTCTAACACAAATTTTTGCCAAAATAAAATTATATATGAAGGCAAAAACTTTCGTTAGACCGCCTAAATGATTTACCCTGATCTAAGTAGTTCATTTTCACTGACTCAAACTCATACCTGTCCTGAATTATAAATCCAAATTCATATTCCTCGTAAGTTTTAAACCAAAATCCGTCTAAATTATTTAGGCAATCTGATCGCATAAACCCCCTCATATATGAATTCAAATCTTACTATTAACATATATAAAAATCAAGCATGCACCAAGCCCTAAACCAATGGGTGTGTTACATGATCCGTAATTAATTAAGAATTCTAACAAGCTCAACTTTGCAATTCCATTGGCTCACAAAACTTTGCCATTATCAATGAAATTGCTGGAGTTTGAAGTTAAAGATCGGTTATTACTATAACAATGAAATTATTTGCACCGGGCGATCCATGTTCAAATATGGGGTACATGTGTAAATTTCATTTAAAATACTAACACAAATCAAAATCTATCATAACTCAATCTTATCCAAATTTATGTTTCTTCAGTTCAAAGTCTGCCCTACACCTATTAAATAAACAATAATAAGGAAGAGAGAGAGTTTCTCACACTAGTAAAAAAAACATGTCATATTAAAAATAAAAATATATTAGGTGGCATGTGGTTGTTGGTTTTTGAAATGAGGAAGTGGATTCGTACCAAAATACATTGTTTGATTAGTGACTTCAGAATAGATGTTTGGGAATGATTATTTAATATTTGAAAATCAGTTAAATTGTTTTATTATGGTCGGTTTCATACCTAAATCCATATGTATTCTCTTTACTATCAAACTCATACATATAATAATTTCTGGAAACTAAATCAAATGCCATCTTGCTATAGTAGAGCAACTTCCCCACAATTTGTTTTAGAGGAGAAAATGAATTTTATAGTTATTTTATTTACAACGAATTATTATATTTTTATAGTTGGGGAGGAGGAGTGGTGATCAGGTGTCTAAATATTACATCTAAATATGCATAACTGAAATATATTCGGAAGGCACTGATTTATAATTATAAATGTGATTGTACTTTTACTATTTTTTGTTTAATTCGTTAAAAAGGGGACGAATAACGCATCCAAATCAAAGAAAATCAAAGCACAGACAAAGTAATCCAAATATTGAAATTTTTTTAATTATATACTGCACCCAAATTTTAAAATGTTATATACACCACTGGTTATTGGTAATAATAGATCCAAAAACAAACTGGAACCTTTTGTCGATTGATTGAAATTCTTACAAATTTTATGTTAATCTATTAGTAAACTGTGATTAATACATTAAATATGTATAACCTGATTGATCAAATTTTAATTTTAGTTCGAAAATTGATCGATTAGGGTTAATTATTAAGTTTAATTCTATCTATTTTAAATTTCGGTTATCTTCCTCTATAGAAATGTTCAGAATCAAAATATATTCGGGTTTGGTTCTGTAAAACCATCTTCCATTTCGATTTTTCAGTTCTTTTTAATCAAAATGAATTGAATTTTCACATAAAACAACTAGTCAGTTTGAATTTAACTGAAGATTTTTGGTACAGTTTAGAGGTTAACTGTCAGCTTCCTGAAAAGACCTTTGTCTTCTCCTTATGTTTTTGATGTTATAATTCGAACAATATTAACAGCATGATGATTTTTTGATTTTTTTTTAACTTAACTACAATATTAGACAAATATACGTGGATGTCCGTATATAGACTCGAATCTGTAACCTTTAAAGTTATGGGAAAGGTGCTCACCACTGCACCCCGAAGTAATTTTAAACTGATTAATGAATACAATAACAGATTTCTCCTAGAAAATAGTCTTTGCAATACAATGGAGAACAATATTTACCAAACTCAGAATAATCAATCACAGATGAACAAATGAGATTAAATACAAATTTTGAATTATTCTAGAAACTACAAACCCAAGCTTGTGGTTCAGTAGTACGGATTGATCCATGCTCAACCAAGGTCCAGTGCTCGAATCCTGCCTTGTGCATGCAACAACATTAAATTTTGGGGACAATTATCCCACCCTGAGGTGCTCGCAGCCTAGCAACA
>AYJT01098698.1:0-10476 GCA_001278415.1 Ocimum tenuiflorum | reverse complement strand
TAAGTGCCAAATTCTTGCCTGTAAATTATACGGCTTTAATAATTCGAACCCCAACGATACACAGTTTGCATTAAATTTAAAATTCAAAATAAAAGCCCACCACCTATACAAATCCAATACTACACATCTATCAATTGAGATCCTGTGTTGCTCAATGGTGTTATATAGTATCACAATACTCGGACGATTAACACGTATATTAATAGAGATAAATCATGCTATTAATAAAGAACGGTTCTATCATAATTTATCTTCATTAATTAGTGCACATGTCAACCATCCAAATAGTGCAATACCAATATGTAACAGGGAAATCTCAACCGCATGTCCACACAGAGACAGACCTAAAGGGAAGAAAAGGGGTGTTCATACTCCTGCCACCTAGAAAGAAAAATTGGAAAGAAGAAGAAAATTCAAATAAGTAAGGACTAAATATTTCGAAATGAAGAAGAAAAGATTTTATATGTACATATGAGAAAATAAAAAATTAACGTTACCCCTCCAGGGTCCATACCTGTGTCCACATGTGTGTATGTAATATAACAAAACAAACAATTGGCTGAATGAGTCGATGCTGAAACTTAAAAGCAAGGCCTGTCCATAAAATTCTCAAGAAGCAAAACAATAAATGGACCTCTCTCTCTATATATCATTGATTGTAGTGTGGTCCACAACTCCATGAAGCTCTTTCGAGAATTACCTACACAACATTCAACAAATCACATCTACGCTGGAGCTTTTCATGGACGACACAGCCAATGGTCCATAAAACACGAAGATGTCACATCGCCTAGATTGCCCGTCGTGACAGAGTTGGAACATCGCCTTATCCATAGCTTACTGAAACTGAGAGTGACTACCAACAGTCTCCATTATGACAAGATAGCTACATAATCCTAACCATTCAAATGCTATACAAAGCATAACATCATCTGTTCTACCAATAATAACTCCAGTATCATCCATGCAAGTCATATTTCTGGGATCTTGAATTCTAACCTGGTATTGTGAGGAAACTATGAGGGAGATATCAGATTCGACTCAGCACGAATATCAAATGCATTTCCAAGAACTTACGGCTGTAATTGGTTCAACATGTAGCCATAACTAAGACTAGTTATGTGCAGTAAAATTTAACAAAACTTCATGCCTTAAAACAGAAACTTTTACCATTTCAAACTCGGAAGTTAATACACATATTGTCATGGTTTACAAGAGCAATGCTCGTCGCTGATTACCAAAGTGAGCACTAGTAGAATCAATTTGATACACATTCACTCCAACACAATCCATATTGCCAACACAAAAAATGTTATCAATATAGTAGAAGAATTCCCAGACTCATCATATTTGTATACACCTCATAATCACAATTGCTATCTCCGCCTGCAATCCGTAGAACTTCAACAATCTTTCTTCCAACATTAATTTGCAACAAGTAGAACCTGTGCAAGCTCACAATATTGCCAGAAATCGCACTTTGCTGAAGAGATACACTATATCATGCAGATAAATGCACCATGATTTTTTTTTAATGATAGCAGAAATTTTGCTACATTTGAAGAATCTTGAGAATTACATGGAAATAAACAGAACTGGTATGCCCATCTGACATGAAGAAGATTTAGAATTAAATAAATGAAAAAAGATTAGGCATCTAAGAAGGGAGCATCTAGCTGAAAACAAGCAGTAGAAATGAATAAAAGAATTTTTCACTTCTAAGTTCAAAAATAGCTTATAACTCAATAAAATAAGATTTCTAACACTTAAATGACTTCATGAACGATGGAACTGATATGTTCAGGACTGTTCTATGTTGTTTTTCAATCTTTGATACAAAAATTCGATATATGCTTATCAAAGTTTTAATCTCTAAAAAGATCCCAAAAGCATGGGGAAACTAGTGATTCAGTTCTGTAACTGTCCAAAGATTTAAGATTGGTGTTAATGTGTAATAAACATCAATTTTACATTGTTACCATGTTTTATGTGCCTTCACTGAATTTACTTTTCTATATGAGAAACTTCATTAAGCAGTAACCAAATAACGAAACGAAAAATAAGAGAATAAACGTAAAAACGAAGAAAGTCTCAGGTAGAACTTATTTATTAATTATTGCCTTCCTCCGGGTCAGAACTTACAGGAATCAGTAGAGAGTTCGTCATGAGGGTCTGTGGATCCCTCACAAAGAAACTCTCGGAATTGTTTTCAAGAGGGCGGAACGGCACATTTGAGGCCCGATTCGCCTGATAAGCCACTGGAAGTCGAAAGAAGTGATCACCCCATATGTCATAAGTAAATTTTTCCTCAACATCCATACTCACACCTGATTCGCCAGTTTTTCGGTTATGTAGTTTGGTCCCAGGCGCCCGAGCTTGAGGAGAAATCGTAGACGTCGAAGTCAAAAAGGCAGGCCTCCCAGCACTAGGAAAAGATGCAGATGGCAACAGCACAGCTCTACCGGCATGTTTTCTTGCTAGATTCTGCTTGGGAAAATCGTCTTTTAACACGTCAATCTTAGGAGGCTCAGAGCATTCGCGTTTTTCAGAAAAAGGGTATCTAACTTCAACAGCTTGCTCCATATCAAGTGGAACCAGCCACGATCGCTTTGGTGTTAAAGATGTGGCCGGCGATAAAGGTGACGTTGGGGTAGAGTTCGAACTCTGACTGCTTGAAACGTCAAATATTCCAGGTCCCTTCATGACAGAAGTCTTTTTCTTCCTCCGCCGTCTTCCTTTCTCTTTCCCAACTCTGACACTGAGACTTCTTGAATCTGATTCGCCTTGCAAATCAGGGTTCTTGACTTGGGATAAGTTTGACAGCTCGGAAGATGGTAAAACAGTTTCTGCTAGATCATCCATTGAAGAATTCTCATGTTTCCCATGTTCAGAAGCGTTTATGTTTGCCTTTCTATCATCAGATCCAAAGAGCAATGCTTCTTCTTCACCTACTACTGATCTTCCAAAGCCATCCATTTTGGGAGGCATGGTAGCGCTCGTTCTCCTTTTCAAACGCATGCTCAAATAATTAACCACACCACTCACTGCAGACGAGCTTTTCCCACTTTTGAAGTCATCAAATGTGAAGGTTGTTGAACGGGGAAGCAAGAGGTGCACTAGAAAAAACAACACTGAAACCGCAAAAACAATCAGAAACATGTTTTTCTTCACCCGCATCCAAAAATTCGATCTTTTGCAGAAGTTGTGTAACAGCATTGGCAAACTTGCCCTCATGGGTATCATAAGAATGCCAGTCGCGAGCGACAATTCGAGGTCCCTTTGTATCGTGGCTGCGGAGAATTCACTTTGATATGATATTTGAAGCATTGCAGATTCTCCAGGTGGTAAGGTAAAACCTTTGCAATTAAGCACGAGAAACCCGTCTAATTCGCAATCTGACCCTGAAACTCCGATGCGCAAGACCTCCAGAGGAAAATCTCCCATATTCTTGGCGTAGACCTCTTTAATCAAGGGATGAGAACACAACGGTTTCTTCCCTTCTACAGAGTGCACAGTTTCTGGGGAAGAAAAGTTTAGCTGAGACTGCGAATTCATCTGAAACTCCAAACTCCGCACAGGATCAGAACCCTCTAGTAATACCAAGGAAATTGATCCTCCAAATCCTCGAAGAGACAGCCACTCTACACCTGAGAGATTGTTCCTGACAAGAGCTGAACTTCTCCATTCGCAGCGAAGAGAAGGTTGGAAGAGGATGGGACCGAATGATGCAGTCTCATAAGGATGAATTAGAGCTTCAGTCAGCCCATCCTTTGCTATTGAGAAACCGTACTTCATTGGGGCAATTGATTTATTGCCGGCTAAAATGCTGGATGAAGATGTCTGTAAATGCATCTCAGTAGTCCGGCAATCATCTATGATTTCTCCGGAATTCAGGATAAGCTGCACCAAGATTGGTCGATTGCTTGGGTTTTTGATAGCTATCCATTCAGCACAATGATTTCCGACCTCAACCATAGGAAACAGTAGTTCATCCTTATCAAGAACAGACATGAAACTTGCTCTGGCCTGGGATTTCCAGTTTTTGAGTACCATTTCATCTGCTTCTCTTCTATCTACTGCCTTCAGATAACAATTGACACAGTTATTATTCTCAAAAAAAGAGCTATTACAAAATTTATAATTACATATTTACATTAAAAGCATAAAAGATGTGACAACATGGTTTTGGAAACACTTCAGATTGATAACCAATTTATATGCATAATTACTAAGGATTCTATGCTTTTTTAAACTTTTTCTGGTGTTAGATGGCAGCTTGCTACCTGTCCAAACTTCAACAATGACGCAACAAATAAAAGCCACTAAGTTCATTAGCATCCACACCATAGTAACTAATATGCTCACGGACTTGGTAGATAGAGTAAGGGTTACTTGAATAATTTGAGGCCACAGTCTAGGTGTTTTTAAATAAAAAGCATACAAAATTCTCAAGAACAATGTTACTACTTCTGTTGCAGTTTGATTTTAAAAGCTGAGTTCAACATAACATAAGTTAGGCAGCCTCGAAGACTAGCTTAAGTTCTTCTAGGCATCACTGTTTACAAAGTGGAAAACTTGAGTAAAAAGACAATTCACAAATAATTAGTTCGTACAAAGAAAATGAAGCTGCATCCTGTACCTTGACATCAGTAGGTGGATGCATGTTACCGGAAAAACTTTCTCCACCTTTAACATAACTGACATTTAAATCATTCACCCCGGTATATCTAATAGAGGTATCCAATTTGCGCCTTGAAAAAGCATCGACTACACCCACGCAAGAGATTTCAATCTGAGAATTTCTGGTGTCATTTATCTGCACAACAAATCTACAGCTGACATCCACCACATGAATTCTCAGATAACTGATAATAGCCACTTGTGTGACAGACCTCGGAAAAAGAACAAGTCCTCCTAAAAACTTAACTTGAAAATTTTCAGCACCTTCCCCAATTTTTGTGACCTTGATAACGCTCAATACATAAGGACCATCATTTCTCAATGAGAGGGCAACAACAGGCAAACTCGTATCAGATGGAACCGAGGCTTCTAGAGATACCGAAATATAATCTTTATCCAAAGCAGAATTCAGCCTCAATTCCGCTTCAAGAGGGACTACAACAGTTTCAATCTCATTTACTGAAGATCTCACCAACTGCAGACAGAAAGCACCAACAATTTTTCCCTCGAAATGATCTGAGATATCTAGTTCGACTACAGCCTCAGTTCTCTGAGAAGTGATCTCCCAATGTTTATGTGGCCTTATGGAAATCCCAGGTCGACAATCATCGGAACTTCCAAAATCCAACCATTTTTTGGTGCTTAACATCCCTTCTTCACTGGAATCTTCTATGCTATGAACGCTGCAAATAGCTTTCGACAAGCAAGAAGTATTTCCTGACGAAATAGACATCCAAGCAGTTATTTCTTCCACATAGAGGGCTTCATTGAAAGGATTATACAGAGACAAGTTTTTCCTCCACCTTCCACTAGAAGACATATTAAAGCCATTAAGAGGTTCTGTGAAATAAGGCGAATCAACAGCAAAACCTTTAGCCTGAATCAAGAACCCACCAAAACTAGTCTGTAAAACAATTTGAGCTGAGGATAGGCCTAACTTTCTAGGGATAAAAGTGAAACATATTGATTCCATTTCTCCAGGAGCCAAGAAAATTTCACTAAAGTTACATGGACTAAACTGCGAATTGCTGCTATAAGGATGATACATAGTTAGAACACTCTCACTGTGCACATTCTTCACTGTTAAATAGGCTATGGAAGGATAATACAAATGCTTCTGTCCCCAATCCAGCAAGAAGGGTTTGATTTCCACAGGAGGTCTAGAAACTCCATCCACAACATCCGAGTTGACAATCTCTGCATTCTCCACTGATTTTGGCGCATGAGTTCCAGGGTCAAATATCATGCTCATACAGGATGAGGCATTAACTTTTTCGCCATTGTTGGTCTTATAAATATTCGAAGAACACGAGATGATTCTTCCAGCAAAAGTTCTAAAGACGCCGTGCTTGGTTGGCCAGCTGAGGTTACTTCTCTCTTGCTTCAGTCCAGCCGAAAAACCTTCGGATTGAACCTCATAAGCTTCCATTTCCTCCGATTCAGTTCCAACTTCATTATATGAAAAACCATCCAATGTTGACAGGAAACAAAACAAATTAGGATCTGGGCATATAATTTCACGGCCCTGATGCTCGATAGTGTGTCTAGAGTCTCTAGACACCAAGGAACCAGCATCTCCATCAAACAACTGTGGAGAGTTTGTATGAGAATTCCCAATATAGGGCTTGCACCTGTCAATTTCTAGCTGACGTTCTGCTTCATTTAACGAACATCCATCACCCAAGACTAGAATAGAAGTAGCACAGAGAAGAACAGCCAAGAAGAACCAATCCTTGGCGCAGCAAAAATGCCCCCTAACAATATGAGTCAAATAGCAACCATCATGAAAACAACTCATGCAAAACATTTAAACAACAACTAATAAAAATGAGAGTTCCAATTAGGGCATCCAAAATCAATCAAAATCCGTACTATATTGTGTCAAACTTCGGAAAATTACAAATCAGTTCGAACATAAATAAAGCTCTGAAAATACAGACAATAAAAATTATTTTTCCAATAAAAAAAATACCCATTTCCAAAAATAACCAGGAGCTCTTTAAAGGAAAGGAAAACCTAAAGAAAATCCTTGCACCAACAAAAATATAACTGAAACAACTTCATAATCTTGAACCATATTTCACAACATATCAGAAAAATTTCGGGAAACAAAAAAAAGCCACACAAGGAAACTCCTAATACGCCACCACTAAACAGTAATACCAGCCAAAACTTAATACTATATTCTTAGTTCAGACTTGAGCTATCTATATTTAAACTTATTAGGAACAACAAAGAAAACCCACAAAAAAAGCATTTTTTGTGCTTCTATATTAAAGAACCAAGAAACGATAGCAAAAGGATTGGAAACAAAAGGAGGTAAAGCCATTTGAAAGGGAGGAAAAAGAAGAGATTTTGAGGAAAGAAATACCGAAGATGGAACATGGAGGAAAGCGGCTTTGTGATGTGAGCTTGGATGATCAGGGTTTGCGAGACGATTTCTCGCACCATAAATATCTCATCATATGCAAAATATATTTCTTTTTCCCCTTTAAATTCTGAGGGATTTTGGTTTTGAAAATTTTCACGACTTAAAGATTTCGGCCCGAAGATATATGCAGATATTGGAATACACACGCTGTGACAACGAATGGCCTCGGAGGAAGAACGAAATTAATTAAAAGAAAAATAAAATAAAAGAGAGAGAGAAACCTACCTCTAGCGGATGTGAATGTACTATTTCGCCCTTGTCAGATGTTGTGCCTTTGAGACTTTGACTATGTGGCCAATTTTAATTAAAGATGTGACGATGCATTGAATAAAAGCATGAATGAGCAATGTTTTTTCCATATATATTTGTTTTACATTACTCAAATTGTGGATTCCGAAATATAAACTTAGCCCTTCATCTTGTCAAAAATCAAATACTAATTTTATACACTCTAATTACATAAACTTTCATCTTAAAAGTTGGGAAAATATTCAAATATATTACAAATTATGTATTTTTTTGAAAAAATAATACAAATTGTTCGAAATTTTAAATAAATGTACGAATTACAAAAAATTGTTAAGATAGAGGACACGTTTCAATTTTTCGGCACCGGAATGCTGAGTCGGCACATGACATTTCCACATCACTCAATATTATGCCACTTTAATTTTGCCACGTAATATATTTTAACGGAAAATATTCAATGATAGTACAAACTAGGTACATTTCGATGCCGAAAAATTTGAAGTAATCATGTGCTTGAACAATTTGTGATAGTTTCTATTTTCAATAATTTGGATAGTTTGAATTATATTTGACAAAGGACGTATAATTTATAGTATAATTAAATATTTTTTCTTAAAATTAGGTCAGTTTTGTAGAAGATAAATTAATTATCGTGTTAAGAATATTGACGGACGATATTGGGTTCTGGAGAGTAGAGTGCATGACCAATTATCTGACGAATATCAACTCAACAAAAAAAAATTATCTGACGAATATTTTAAATGGGAAAAAAGGAATTAGTCAATTATTTTAATTCACGCGATTAGTGCATCGGATATAAAATTGTTTGGGTGTTTTTTTTATTTCATAAAATGATCTCAAGATTTAAAGTATACATTTACGGTTTACCAGTATTTTTTTTGTATTAAAATTGCAATAAAACATGATTTTCTAATTAGCCCGAAATTTCGTCCAAATCCACAAATTTAAAAATAAAAAATTAAGACTTTATTTCAAACAACGTAAAATATGGGTACATATACAAATGTCATTTTAGTTCAAAACTAGTAAACTAACTAGAATTGCTAGGAATGGAGTGAATCTGGTCTGCCTCATTGGAATTAACTTTAATCTAGATATTTAATTTGTGAATAGTTCTTGTAGATAGATATCCCGTATTTACAAGAAAAAAAATAAGTAGAAGAAAATGGAAGGGAGAATTAATATTTTTACTTTTATTTTTAAAATTAATATTGAGAACAATTCGAATTTTTTCTATTTAGAACTAGAACTAACCAAATACATTTATAAACTAAATCAAATCAATGAAAATACATGGCAGTTACTTCCTAAATTAAATATCAACTCGATTAGCCAAATTAAAGCATATAAAATAATGCTAGATTAAACTCAATTTGATGCAAGCTAGCTCATTAAAACAGGGGCCATTCACATTTTTACAAGTCCTAATAATTTTTAAGCAACATGATTTCGGATAGTGAGCTGTTGCATTCATAGTTTTATTTGGATTGTATGATATCATAATATAACATTAATGTGTACATTAAATGGTAATTGATTATTTTCTGAAAATTGCAATAAAGTCTGCACCATCAAAATTACTTAATTTCGCTATTGAGACGTATGAAGATATATATTAGCAATATTTTAAATTTGATTTTTGCATAGAGAGGTTTTCTGCAACTCATCTACATCTATACTTTTAATGTATGCTCTATTATAGATAAGTCACGGGTTCTTAGTAAACTTCATCATCGATAACTCCGCTAATAATTATAAATATATCAAGAAAATCATTGTATAAAAAATAGGGAATTTAAAGGAAATGAACTATTCGTGATCTACTCAGGTTTTGACTAATAAATCGAGTTCGTTTAGTGAAACTCATTAATTAGATGAATCAAATTTGAATTTGATATTATTTCACTTGCATGCTGACTCGTTAACTAAAAATATTATGAAATATAGTATTATTAATTTTATAGAAGTTATATTATTATACTTTAATTGGTGATAAGTATAAAAAATTTCTATTGGTTAACCACGTTAGTTAAAGAAAAGTATGTTGAGTAAATAACATAAGTCCGTTGTTGCAATTTATTTATCAAAAGAAGATAATAGTTATTTAAATTTAAATCTAAATATAAAAATTCATGATGATATGGCTAAGTTTGTGAACATGAATGTATTTTAAAATTCAAAACTTAATTCTAAAATTCAAATTAACGGTACTCGATTAGATTAAATCCTAATAAAAGGAATTTTGTTTTCTATATTGACGTGGAAAAATTGTTTGAGTCCGTCAAAACAACTTGTACGATAGGCCAAGATAGGGTGTGATATCCCATGGGTGGGCTCACCAATTTTTTATTTTTAATGTTCCTATTATTAGAAAAATATATATATAATAAAACGTGGTCCGATTTCTAATTCAGGTACTACTCCTACTATTAAAAGCTCAAAATTAAAAAATGGCAAAAAGCACAAAATTAGAAATTTGACGTGCCTCCACCACCAACCACCAAAAGTTTCCTTTTAGTTAGAATTATCTATTTTCAGATGTTTTCTGCTTTGTTAGGCTGTGGGTTATCATTTTGATATGGAATTGGATTTTTTATGGGTTTATTTCAAAATAGGCTATTTAATATTTTTTCATTGTTTGATAAAATTATGCATATGAGCATTTGTAATTTCACTAACTTACCTTTGTTCTAGTTGCGGGATAGTTATAATAGCTCGTGTTAGTTATTTTTTGAAGTGTGTTTTTAAATAGGACTCATACACGATTCGGGTATGATCCCACTTAAAATGATTTGTTTTTTATAAATAAAATTACTCAAATATATAATATTTCAAACAAAAAAGAAATAGAAAAAAGTATTTTTATGGGCGGTGAACTTTGCCCAGAAATCCTAATTGATCCCACACTTGGTTAAGTATCATATTTTGCACTACAGTGTGGGCTAATATATTCATGAGTTGATGAATCAATTCAAATAATATTCTCTAACCTCCTAAACTTAAATGATCGTGTGTCCTCGTATATGAAATCCGATGATAAATATACGAGAATCCGATGATAAAATGATTGTGCAACTACAAATTCGAATATTTTT
>AYJT01098687.1:0-10270 GCA_001278415.1 Ocimum tenuiflorum | reverse complement strand
TAGTTCTTGTTCAACTTTACATATGCAATAGCTTTGATATTGTGGAAAAGCAAGAACAGTCAATCGTTCATACACAAGTGAAAAATCGGATTACATGGCTATGACTAAATTGTTGTGTGATATAATCGAAGGCTCCACAACTCTATGAGAACTATCTAATATACCCTTACTCATATAACCAGACTACATAACCCAACAGAGATGACATGTCTTTCAAGCACATCTAGAAAAACTATAAAATGTAATCAACAATTTGCATACATATTGAACCATGACAATGTACAATCTATACAAGTACTCACCACAGTTAATATCCTTATTGTAAGACTGTGCTTGATCAGGAAGCTCACCAGCCTCCCTTTTTGTGGCTTTGGCTATTTCTGCTACAGCCTGAACAAAATAATACAAGTACCTAAATAACAAAATCCTTTGCATAAAGGATGAATTATAACAAAACCCTGATTAGATCACATTAATTCATTTTCTAACACATGGAATGCATAAAATCCAACATGTATAACCATCAACCCAGCATACAAATGAAAAGTAAACTTCCCCTATTATCCTTAGAAAGCTTACTCATAAATATAATGGAGAGCACCGAAATCATCGTTAACAAAAAAAAGAAAAAAAGTGCTTCACAAAATTAACCTTTATAAAGGGGAGAGTTAAATCAGGGTGATGATGCCTCCCAAGAATTTCAAGCTCCATAGAGACTGCACGCATCTGTAAAAGTCAACGGTATCAGGTTGCTAGAGTTTTCAACAAAATCCAACATCTATAAAATAGTAAGCTCATACCGGTTCTTCCAACAGTGGCAATATTCTGTCAGATATCCCAACAAAAGAGAGCATGGCAGAAAGAACATTAGGCACATGCGGGTTACAATCTAAATGGCGGAGTTGCCTACATACTGAATCAATCACGTAATCTGAATTTTGCAAGACCAAATGACCCACCTGAAATCAATTTTTAGCAATAAATATTGTTGATTTGAATCTCATACTAAAAAAACAAATTATGAATACTCACGGTTGGACAATTCTGTGTGACAGAGATAGCATGCAGGACAGAATCAGCTGCCCTCCTGACTTGGAAATTTGAGCAAATAATGTTTTCAAGCAACATATAGAGAGAAGAGTGAAGAAATCCACATGAAGAAAATTCTTTGCCCAGGCAAATATTAAATATGCCTATTCCTTCGATAATGACCTGTTAAGGAAATAATTATGAGATCAGTGTTGCATACTGCACAAAGCTTAATTGCATATACAAACTGAAAGAGTTTTCATGAAAATTGAGCAAATTTTAATTCAAAGAGACCTGATGTAGCATTGCATTGTCACTGAAAAAATGCAAGCTTACTTCTCCTTCTGCGGATTGAATGGGAGAAGCTGAAAGTCCAAGTGGGAGATCCCATAATTCAGGCGATAAATATTCATGCAGGATACAACCCACACAATCAATCAAGTGAGCCCTTGCGCCACTGTTCTGATACTTCTTACGAAGCCAATCTTCTACAAAACCTTCATCATGCCCACTAGATTTACCATTTTCATCACTGACATTAGTTTCATGGTGAAGACCGTGAGGAAACATGTCATTTAAAGATGTAATGGCCTGATCAGAAAGCCCAAAAATCATTTCATTCAGAATGCATGCAGCCGTGCTAGCCTGCCGCACCAAATGCCCTGAAGCGGTTCTTTTATACCATGACTGCCAGCTTTCATTATGGAGTTCTTTCATTCGCAACTCAGATATCAATTTACGGAAGTGCTCAAGGAGAATATCAATTAAACCAGGGTACGAACCCTGACTCCGAGGGTCTGTAAAGGGAAAACCTTGTTAATAACATGAACACAAAGATTACTTGGGGAAAAACATCAAAGAAACCAACCTGTGAGCATGTATAGGCTGACTAGCCTCAGAATTCCTGAAAGAGTCTGGTACAGCTTCTGACTATCTACATTAGTAAACCAAGGTGGCATGCTAGGCAGCTTATATTCATTCTCTACTTGTTCATATATATTCAAACTTTTCCTGTTCTGGAAACCTAATATCTGAGAACTTTCAGCACTAGTAATAGCCTGAATCTCAGATATTGAATGCATGAAGCCAGATGATGTTGGTCTTATCACTGCAAGCTTGTTGAGTGAACCAGCAAAAACAGAGTGTTGACTTAGACAGAGCGCAAACACATCCAAGAAACGAGCAGCTGCAACCTAATATAAGCCCACAAAAAGAGGACAAGACCTCAGGAACTGAGATGTCTAAATCTTAAAGTGTCGTTTAGGAAGCTAAAGAAGAATCTAGGATATTAATCTTACAGGAGAAAGAAGAAGATAGTCTGCAACAAGTTTGGGACCGCCGAAATATGTAACTGCTAGCAACTTTCGGGCATGTGATACCACAAGTGACTCCTCATTGCCCAGTACCACTTGCGGAAGCTTTTCAACCAACCTGTATGTGTTTGTGTGGATAAAGTTATAGTCACTTCAAGGTGTCAAGATAAAGCAAACATAATACGGCAAAAGAAGTTTACCTGTTAAAAAGTTCAGCAATGTCATATTCTATTTGATGCTTCCCCTCATATGAAACCAGAACTTTAAAAAAGGTCTGGGCATCTGAAGACACATCTCCATGATCATCACAGACCAACACACACAAGCACTCCTGCATCACATACCAGCTCACATGTTTTATATCATGGCTGCTAGCAAAGAAAAGCAGAATTTTGATTTATCTAAATTCTGCTGAAGATGATTCATACAGAGGGAAATCGTGCATAACTGCATCTAAAGACATCTCCTAGACTAGGTCATAGATCTGAGGCTTCATTCAATTTTGAAGCCACTGAAAGAACTGGTATGGAGTCAACATGAATTAAGAGTGGCAGAATTTCGAGTAAAAGCTATCTTTCAAGGCTCCCATGATCCTAAAATTCAACGAAGATATTCCATTATCTGCATTGCTACATCTATTTATGGCTTGAGAGGACCAGTATACTTCACCACTTCAAAACAGTTTATTAAAGATCCTAAACAGCATAGAACAAGCATGGGTGCATTGAAGTTCTTGAATTGGGCAGATGGAGTAGGTAATAATGGAGATTCTGAACAAAGAATATAATTCAAACCGAACTGCCTAAATATATTATCTGATCACTGTTAGCAAAGTGTGAAAGTCAAAACATTGCCAACAATAGAGGGCACTTGAAAATGAGATATGATAGCATTCTGAATTTAGCTCACCAGAAGAGTTAATCTGCTTTCTTTCAAGGTGCAACTGCATTTACATAAAAGAGCCTGTAGAGAAGCCAGAAGTCCTAGTCTCACGTTTTTGCTAGGATGAACACAAAGCTGCAAGAACAAAGTAAGGAACAGAGTTCAAATAAACATAGAAGGGAACATAATATAGTCCAATAATATGCTAAAAGACAGCCAGTTTTAACTTACGTGAGGAAATGTTGCAGACAATAGTTTATTAACCTGAGCAGCAGTATTTGCCAACCACTCCACTGTACGGTTTACATGCAGTGATCCAACATTAAAATCAGCACTGTTAATAATATTATCTTGTCCAGATATTATACTGGCTTTCTCTACAGATTTAGTAGAATCTTTGATATCACCATGCGTGATGTTTTTAGAAGGTAGGAGACGGAGTTCCTCTAGAAATGATGCAAGAGGTTTCTCTTTACTTGAGCAGAAGCTAGAAGTGACAGTCAATGGGGCACCATGGATTGGTGTAGAGACACCATCTTCGAGAACCACAACAAGATATTCAGCCAATGCTCTAACTGCCTGATCCAAGGCTTTTGAACTTCCAGCTGCACCGCTACTCATAGTTCTTGATGCATGCAACACTTTTCCCAGTTGACTCACAACACCTGGTAAATAAAAAGCCAAAGCATCTGCAGTACCAACCTGCAACGTCAACCAAAAATGTGCACCACCAGCTTACATACTTTCAGATGAGTAACATTTGAACCTGTGCATAAGTGCGATCTAAATGTGAAGTCATCAAATTTGTTAGACATGTATATATGCCAATCTCTTTATTCAGGGGTATTAACTAGGACAAACCCCAAGATTGATTTACCCTGATTTAGGGGATGAAATTTTTAATTCGTTTTTCCCTTCTATATGTTTAAAGAAACTATGATACTAAAAGAGATAGAAATCTGTCACTTTTTACCACAGTACACATAGATATTTGGTTTAATATTGGTTGCAGAAAATGAATAATTCAGGTTCTTCATTGCAAGATTGATCCTTAGGATTAAATAATGGCAACATATAAAGATCTAGTAGACTTTTTCTAGGATTTTTTTAAAAGAGAACATACATAGTGGCATCATTTGTTTCATTTTCTATGTAGGTATGGACCATATGAAATAAATCATGACTATGCTTTTTAGCTTCTTGTCTGCATGAACTTTAGAATGAACATCCATGCTAAATTAGATCAAATGAAGTATTTGCAAGAGTAAATATAAGTAAGAATCACTAAGCTCGCATACATAAAAGGTCGAGCAAACAAAAAAATCAAAGTTCATTTATTTAAAAAAAGTAGTTACAGAAACTTGCACAAATAACACAGTTCCACAATGAAAATAGATAGAATACCTTCGCAACAAGCACTCGAAGTGTTATCAAGGCCTCAACTCGGAGCCTTGAACTGCCTCGGTGACCGCGCACAACCTCAATATCTGCCGCCTTCAAGTAAAGATCGAGTTAGACAGTCTAAAGAAAGCAAAAGGACAACATGCTTAATAACATTTTTTCTTAATAGAAAATCATCTGGGATGACATATACATGCCTTGAGCATAAGAGATAGCCAGTGTCCAATGGCAGGAGAAGCTAGTTGAGACTGAAGAAATGCTAATGGACATTCTTTTGACACTGAATTAAAACCCGATTCTTTACAAACAGGTATTTGCAACTCCTTTTCAGCAGGAAGAATAGGCATATTAATAATTTGTTTGCATGGACAGGAACCATCCGAACATGGACCCAAATTAAGCAACACAGCCCGAAAACACCTTATTACACCTTCACGGAATTCTTCTGAAGCTTCCAGTGGAGAAAGCATAACTCCAAGTGTCAATTTCTTCAGTATAACAACCATCTACACAGTATAAAAACATTATAAAACAATAAGTACAAACAAATTTGCCAAACAATATACAACATGAGAATGATAGACTGAATTGTATGTCAAGGGATTGACTTCAAAGATAAATACTGAATAAGAGAGTGGTTTTCCTTGAAGGTCCGTTTCAATTTTCAAGCAAAATTTATATAGTTTAGACAAGAAACTGAAAACATCTCCAGCCCGGCCTTCAGATGCAACAAGTTTTGATCTTTCAGGAAATTCATTTTGGCAATTAAGAGTAGCTCAATCAGATTATATATGTATCTGGAGCAGCATATAACCCCACATTACATGTATGACAACCTTTGCTCAATAGCACATCTAACTTATTTGTTCTGATCATATGACCCAAAATTCCCCCTTAAATGTACAAAACCCCTCCAACATAGCAGCGAAAGCATAGATATCAAATAAAATGGCCCTTTTAGACTTCAGTACCTGATCAACAGATCCTACGGGGCACCTTTTTAAGACTTCCTCCAAGCAGAGAATTACGCCTTCGGCCACAGAGTCACTTACTTTAAGTTCCGTCCCTAAGGCACTAGACTCTAGAGAATCATCTTTGGAGCCAGCTTTCATTGATGATCTACAATTTACTGATGCGTCGAACAGAAGCAGCAAGGGGAACAAAGTAAAGCTAGAACAAAAAATAATCAATGACCATTTGCATGTTATAAAACCGATACTAAAAAATATGAGAAAGAATTGACATTCCGCATTGATCTCCGGCATGCTTCAGGAAAAATAAATATTTTCAACATGAAGAAAATATTGGAAAACTGTGCGATAAACACTAATCCCTCCAGTTAATAAAGGATCCCAATTTTTTTTTCTTTTTTTGGCAACAAACAACCCAGACCAGCAACCGGAAAGCAATCAAAACGATATTATGAAAAGCTAATGCATACTCAAATAACGGCTGGAGAGACAGCTTGGAAGACCGCTGAAGGAGGTAGAGGAAATTAGATAGAAAGGAGTGATTTTTGTTGGGATTTTGAAGAAGGCCCAGCAGCTGCACGCTGTAATTTTTCAGTTCAATAAACAAGGCGCTGTTCTCTATGTTTTCCTCTTCAGCTTCATCTGCAGCTGCGCCCGATTTAATTCGCTTTTCTTCCATTGCTGAATAACAGAGCAGAAGTTTTGGAGGGAAAACTGGGATTTGGGGGTGTCCGCTCTCGAAGAAGAGAGACAAAGCAGGGTACCAACTCGCTGGAAGAGTCGAGCAATTGATTCCTTAATTGTACATTTTTGAAAATTTTTTAATTTGGATTGAAATTTTTCGACTTAAAATTTCGTCACTCTGATATTAATTTTTCCCAATTAAATATAATTATATAGATATGAAATTTATAATGTTTATATAAAAAATACATATACTAAATAAATTAAGTTTAAAAATTGATTAAAATGTGTGAAATACTATTTTTGTCAAGAAAGTATATTCTTACAGGGTGAATGAGCTATTTCCAAATGTTGCGGGGCGGTTGCGCAATTAAAGGCAAAATCCAGAGATCTTTCGGAATTCCCTTAAATAAATACCTCACGCTGTTTTATTTTAATATTTTTTGAGTTACTTTTGATTTTAATATTTAAGGAAACTTGTCGAGGAAAAAAAAGACTCCAAGAATGGAGGCAGCAATGGGATTGATGCGAAGAATTCCGCCGAAGCACTCGGAATCGGCGCTATCTGCATTGTTGAGCCTTTTGCCGGACCACTCCGCAGATCTTCTCTCTCAAATCGACCAGCCTCTTCAGGTGAAATTATTGCAGATTGGTTTTGATTTGATTTCTTTCTATGCGTGTGTTTTAAATTAGTAAGATGAGATTTTTGTCAAATATAATCTGAAAATGAGGTTTTGTATTTTGAATTTTTGTTTATTTTTCCCTAGGAATTGATATTTTCAGTTTTAGGCTTTTCTTTTAATTTTTAGGTGAAATGATGGTAATGATGATCTTTTGATGATGCTATAGTGTAATGTGGATGGATTTGTATAGATTAGCCATTCATTTATCAATTCCAATTTGATGTTTTTTATCTCGCTCCGAGTTTCTATTTGTATATAGACTATAACTCTATTCCCTTTCATGGATTCTGATTGTGTCATGCGGGTTTTTGTCGTGGGTAGAATGAGCTGTATTTGAGATTAGGAATCCGTCTTCCATGCCACGAGTAAACTGAAGCAGCTTATTCATTTGAAGCTTTCTTAATAATGATGTGATTTCGTAGCTGTAATGTTGGGGATGATATTAATTCATCGAAGTTTGGGAATTTACTTGAGCAGAAAAAAATACGGGAGAATGCATATATTAAATAAACTGCCATCTTGTTGTCATTGTCCAATGGCCACATTCTGATAATCATTTTTGTTATCATTCGACTTATTATTAATTTCTACAAGGTATCTTTTTCTTTTCATTGATATTCAAATGAAGTTTGAATCACGGCTGTAGGGATCAAGAAGATTAAGGAATCAGGATCAGGATCTAGAAGTTAGATCTGCTTTTTAATTATTTATTTATTTTTCTTAGTCTCTTGAAATCTTTATCTTCTTTTCTTAGTTATTTTATATATAACTGTCTTTTTCCATCGCCAAACTTTAGTGCAGACTGAATGTTCGGTGTTACGCTTTTATTTTTTTTTTGTCTCAATGTCACTTTTGGGTTATTTCTGAATTTTGATATACAGCCGTCCTCCTCTGTTTTGCCTATATGTGGTCGTGTTAGTTTTTCTCGGGGACTTCTTGACCATATAATTTTACTTAAACTATCCTCGTGCCAGGGTACTTTTGATTTTGTTAGTTGCAAACATAGTTGTTAATTAGGTTTTTTCTACTAAACATAATGATGCTCCTCAGGTTTTATGTGATGCGGATAATGGGAAGGATTTCATATTATGTGAGTATAACAGAGATGCAGATTCTTACAGGTTCACATTTTACTTATTCTATTAATTTTTGTACAATAACATCATAATTGACAAAAATAAATCATTATGATAATGTTTTTCCATAAATAAGCTGGAGCTTAGATGACAAAAATAAAAGCACCACTAGAGGCTGAGTTTTTTGTAATTAACTTTAGCAACAATTGATTGAACTCCAGCAGTGTTTCTTTGTCACTTGCTTTACTGTTGCAAGTTTATCATTTGCTGGTTTTGCTGAGATGGTTTCTTGGTTTGTTTCTCCTTTTCACTTCTGAAGGTCACCCTGGTCAAATAAATACCATCCCCCATTAGGCGACGGACTTTGTCCATCCCAGGAGTTGAGGAAACTTGAGATTGAAGCAAATGACATCTTTGCTGTCTATTGTGACCAGTGAGGTCTTTTACTCACCTCGTACTTACTCTAACTAAATACAGAGTTATTTGCAAAATTAAAAAATAATGTAAAACAACACTGCTTCTTGTCCTGCCTTAAGTTTTAATATGAAACATTTATAATTGGGCAGCTTCTCTGAGTAAAAGATTTACATATCTGTAATTTTATTTTATTTCTTTTTCTTGTTTCTCTTTTTTCTCGAAGAACTTCAAGCAGCTTAAGTTTACCAATCAATCAATAGGTACTATGAAGGCGGCACTTCATCAGTGTATATCTGGGAGCATGATGATGAAGGATTTATTGGTTGCTTTTTAATAAAAAAAGGTGATAATTTTTCTCCATAGTTAGGGTTTATATTACTTTCCCTCCTTTAATTATGCAATGATTTTCCCGGTGAAGATGGTTCAAGAACCGGAGATGGTAAAAGAGGCTATTTAGAAGAAGGGTCTTGGGAAGCGATACATGTCATTGAGGTACATCAGCCATTTCTCTGAACAGGAGGAAGTGATGTCTGAGAAATGAGGCAAATGACCATCTGCCTTCCTTTCGTAGTTATGTACATTTTCTTTTGTATCTATAGGTGTGCCATGTAGATGAGGAAAATGCACGTTACTGTTTGACTAGCTCTGTGATGCTTTCAATGACCACAAATGATGAGTCTTCAGGCACCTTCGGCTTGTCAGGATCAATTAGAAGACAGGTATTTTTCATACTGACTATGAGTTTATCAGTTCTGATCTGGACTTCCTTTTCATCTCATTTTGGTCCCTTTCCCGTACAGATGAATATGGTGCATTCAGTTGCAGATGGTCATTTATGTAATATGGGAAGGATGATAGAAGAAATGGAGGGCAAGCTGAGGAACTCATTAGATCAGGTGATTATTTTTGTCAGTACTAAGTGACTCGCACATTTATTTCATTTTCCTGAAAGATGATAGATTGAGTGAAATATTTATTATTGATTTCTAGGTCTACTTTGGGAAGACGAAGGAAATGGTGTGCACGTTGCGACCACCGCCTGAAATCCTTCTAACGAAACTTCCCAATTGCTGAATGCAAGACGAGACATTCTTGAAATATTTGTAGTGCTTTTGTTGTGTTTCATGGCACCAGCAGCAGTGCCACATATAGTGTTCTGTTATTTATTGTTTTGAAGATGTTGATGATGTGGGAGATAGGCCCCCTTTCAAACTCTAGGCTTGTTTCTATGTAAAATCAGCACTCCTTGCTTCTCTGATTGTTATAAATGTGCTAAGTGATTATTACAATAAATTAATTTTGCATGTACAATTCGATGTGTCACATTAATTTCAATCTTGAAGTTGGTTCATTCGATATGTAAAGTACGACCCACTCAAAGGAACGCTTCGATTCCGCCAAATCTTCTTATTTTATCATTCTTCGTTCATTTTTGGGCAACACGAATGAATTCATCAATCACGATCCACAAGATTAGCTTAAAATAATATATATTTTCCAATAGACTTTGATATCATTATTTACATCAAATTTAAATTTTGCAGTGCTCGAAGATGTCACGATTATAATTAATACTAGTTTGTTACATGTACGATGCGCAACGTGTACGTAAATTTATTGTTATATGATATAGAACATAATACTAATTAATCATGTAAAAATATATATAACAAACTTGATAGTTAGCTTGTATAGGTTAGTTATATTTAAGATAAATATTTTTGGAGGAAATTTATCCTACCAAGCTTTAAAGGAATTAAATATTTCTTTTAACCAAAAGAGCATTTCTATGTTTTAAAGACTGGAAAAGAAAA
>AYJT01098676.1:0-12037 GCA_001278415.1 Ocimum tenuiflorum | reverse complement strand
ATAATAATAATAATAATAATAATAATAATAATAATTCAAGATATATAAGAAAGGTGAGAATCTAAATTAATACGATCATTTGTGAATCTTCTATTGGTTAGTGAGTCATGATGATGAGTCATTAAGAAGATTATTAAATTAATTAAAGTGGTGAATTAGTTGAGATGGCAGTTCTCAACAACACTTGAATGGATTGATGCTCTTTTTAGCTGGCGCCGCCAACAGTAATCTCCACTAATAAAATTGGACACCTTGTAATTCTTTTTCACTTTTATGTCTGCTTAGTTTCGTATTACCCACTTATTGTTAGCCACGTGTACTCAATCAGTTCGGGTCTATTATTTGATAATCGGTCTATGGATTAGAGGTGAGCATAGGGTCAGTTTGGTTTTTTAAACCGTCAATCCAAATTTTTTTTGTAAATTCAATTCGAACTGATAGCCCAAAATTATTCAAACAAACTGAAACCAAACCAAATCGAGGCTTCGTTTCGGTTTTGACCTAATCTATTTTTTATATACTTTTTTAATTATAAAAAATATTTCTAGTATTTTAAGATGTACCTGACATAAGCTACAATAACAATTTCCAGATTTATAATTTGAAATCAATATTAAGATTAGATAAAAATAATAATGATATAAAAAAATACTAGTTATATATTATTAATAATATTAACTATAAAAATAAAATATAATTTTTGAGGTTTTGGGCCGTTAGAGTAAAATCGAATCTAAAATCCCTCAATCCAAACTGAACCAAAACCTATTTCGACTAAAATTCTTTTAACCGAACTGGACCCGAATTATTTTTTGACCGAACCAAAACCGCCCAAAATTCTTCGGTTCGATTTGGTTTGTGGGGCATGGTTCGGTTTTGATCACCCATATTATTGATAATTCATGTTTGAGTACAGAGCTGTCGAAATAAGTTTAGCCCATCTATAAAGTTGAATAATAGCTCATGAGTGGGTGTAACATGAAAATAATTAACACACTAGGCACCACGACTTGTCCCGTTCTTTAATTGGGTCATTTTTTAGTTGTAATATTCGGTCCGAGTCATGCAACGGACAACCCTATATGTGAATATTTTAAATCGGAATTTTAGAAAATTAATAATAATTAACGTATCAAACATATTAGGCTCTTCTTGTCCATTGATGGTTTAAGTTTAAGTACAAAGCTGTTGAAATAAGTTTAGCCCATCTACAAAATTGAATAATAACTTATGAGCAGGTGTAACATGAAAATAATTAACACACTGGGCACGACAACTTTCTATTAAAGTCACGAACTTGTTGCAGTCGGTCCTAATAAAGGGAGAACCTTGCTACTTACTTGCTATATCCCCACGTCCTTGCTCGGCTCGGCTCATTCTTCGAGTCCTGCTTATCCCTTTCCCCTATCCCATTCCTATCATCAAAAACAGGCCTCCGGAGTATAGCTAGGTCCTAATAATGATTCTACATGATTTTTCGTGTGTATCTTATTTGAAAAATCATATGAAACCTAATTTCATCAACGCCTTCTTAGGTTTCATATAATTTTTCAAATTATCACATTTAGACTGTGATACCTAGATGTGGTGTGTTGGTTGGGATATTATCAATTTATAATTCTAATAATTTTATATATTTACATAATTAAACGTTTTTTATAATGTCAAGAATAAAGCATAATAGTCCATCCGGAGACGTCCAAGTGGTGGAGACCCATGTGTAAAGTCCCTCAAAATGAGAGAGGTTTAGGGTTCGACTCCCTATTCCACCATCCCAACTCAAAAAGAAAAAAAAAAAAAAGCGTAAAACTGATATGCTTATGCTTGTGCAATATAGAATTGTGCAACAAAAGTAGTTCAAACTTTATCCTTTATAAATTAAAAAAAAAATCAAAATTCAAATTCAAATCACAATCCCACTTCAAACTCGAACACAATAATAGGTAGAGAGTATAATTTTAATTATGATGGAAGAAAATATACCGTACAAATATTGTATCAGGAATTTCATAATTTTCTTTACAGTGTAACGGCAACTCATCATGATTTTTAGGCACCAATAGTCATTTAATCCAACACAAAATCCTAGGATACATTCCAATTTGTTCGCATTTTGTATGTTATGTGAAATAAATTTTGAGGAGATATCGTATGCTGCCTAAATAATTTAGATGAGTTAATTTATTCATTTCATTCAATCATATCATATTCATATGGGTTAGAATCATGAAATATGTTATTTAAATTCGTTTAAAATTTAAATGAGTTAACACAAATTTTTGTCAATTTATGTTAATATGCATTACTACATCAAATCAAGAAAAAAAAAAAAAAGAAGATGAAAAAGTTAGAAAAATAGTATCGTGTTTTCAAATTTGGGCTTGCTGGTCTATTATTACTTGGATCTTTGGTTACTCAGTGCTCAGTGTTAATACATTTTTACCTTAAATATTATATAAAATAAAATTTTAAATATTATTTTTTTTGATATTATTATTGTTATTACTATTATTTTGCTAGTTGGAATGTTTTAAATATCGAGATGCACATTTATCTTTTTTGGATAATTTTGTGGAAAATTGTTTTGTAGTTTTTGTATGTTTAAAATATGAAGATTTTTTCTTTTTTTCTTTAAAAAGTGACACAGTCACATAAAAATTTTATATTCCTCGCCTTGACCACCTAGGGGCTAAATCCTGTGCCCTACGTGAATGATCGATTAGCACTAGCAAATTCTGCAACCTTGCTCTAAACTAATACATTTCATTATGAGAAGTGATCTTTCTTTTTACAATAAAACTAACACTGAAACGGATCCATTACTTGGAAATAGACCCGTGCAACTGCAACAGTCAATTTTTTTAGGTAAAAATTTAGTTTAGACTGCCTAAACGATCTAAATAGTCATTTCCAGCAACCCAAACTCATACCAATTTTGAATTCTAAATCCAAACCCATATCCCTCATGGATTTTAAACTAAAAGTCGCTTAAATTATTTAAGCGGTCTAACCAAAGACCTCCTTTTTTTTATTATTAGATGTTAATTATATTAATTTACCAATACTTTTATAATTTTGAATGGGTTGAAATTTGCACAATCCGACACTCACCCCTAATTACTGGAAGCTTGAGATCCACAAAAAGTGGGCCGCTTCTTTTGATCGGCCCAAATGGTATTTTCTTGTCACGATAATAGAAGTGCAGAGAAAAAAAAAAAGAGAATGTTAGTGTACTCAAAATGTTAATTTGTAACTCTAACGACACTGAAGAAACATTTACTCAAAATACTGTGTACAAAGAAGTATTTCGAAATTTATAATCTAAAGTTCTATTTTAGTATTGCAGACCTTTTATTTTGTACAATTATAATACATAATATATCTACACTTATATTGTGACAATCATTAACAAGTTGCACTTGACACTCAATATTTAGTTTTAGAGAAAATGAGTGTGTTGGAAGAAATTATAAATTAGCTTCAATTATTATTTAGTACGGCACAAAATACAAGTAGACTTGAGATTCCTATAAATTCATTGAGTGCGCTCTCTCTCATGCATATTCTTTCAAACAGTCATAGTGATTGCTGTCTTGAATTCTTTTAGTAAATTCCTATCAACTTTTCTTATATGCTAAAGAAACAAATAGAGGACAAATAAATAGGAGAAAACCCAATTAAGTATTATAATTATTATTATGAAAAAAAAAATCGATAGATCATTTAAATGATTTAAACAAATCTAATTGTCTAATCAACACAATTTCATGATCCAAACTCAAATGAATATGATATGGTTAGATTAAATGAAAAAGTTGATCGGTCTAAATCATTTATGTAGTATAACAGAAGACCTTCTCATTATTATTATTATTATTTGGAGTAAAAATCACCATGACTCAAATTGCACAGACCCACTTAAAGAAATGTCATGACGCCTACAAAGTCCGCATGCTAAGCAGAAGGATGTCCCATCACACGTCGAGGCGGTAGACATAATTTGTTTATTTATGTACAAAGTTGTGACACTTCATATTAATTTTATAAATTCATACATAGTTTATGCATTCATACATAGCCCAACTCTTAGAAGGAAATACTAACAAAAAGGATCACATTTGTTATAATTTAAAAGGCAAGTGAAGGCCATAAAAATGACAATTAGTCCTAAAAATACAATAAAATAGTATTAATTATTGGCACCACTCTCGGAAACCTTGGTATTAAATCAATCTCTAATGATGAAATATGATTCCATGAAAAGTGATTTTGTTACAATTAAGCATGTGGACATCTCATATAGACTCATGATTAGATCCTTCTTTACAATACATGTATTTTATTCTATGTTATCATAGAGTTTTTAAATAATGATAAAGAGGTGGATCTTTTTTACTTCTTTATGTATTTTAGTTAAGAGATAATACTATAAATGAGAAATTAATTATTCTTGGACATGCCGAAAACAGAATCACAAATTTTAATCGCAATATTGCTGGTTAGTAAGTGTGTAATTTTGACAATTGTAGCCAATACTTTGGCATGCAAGAAAATAATATGGTGGAAAGATAAACATTTGTATTAAATCGTATATATCACGAATCTAGACGTGAGGTTGTTCTCGAACATCATTTAATATGCACAAGAACATGAAGAACAATGATCAAGGCATCATTTGTTGTTTGAGGAGGTCTCCTGTTGTTAGTCTGTCTAAATTATTTAGGTGAGTTTGGATTTAAGATCTAGGACGAATATGAGTTTGGGTTTAGAATTCAAAGCGAATATGGGTTTGAGTTGGTGTATATGAAATATTTAGATTCACCTAAATTATTTAGACGGTCTAACACAAGTTTTTGCCTTGTTTAACAAAACATGGTTGATAATCGTACATGTCGTGTTGTTATTATGTTGACTTGTTAGTAACATGATATGTTAAAATCCAACATGAATACGATCTGTTAAGGATATACTTGATTCAAACACAATCCGACCTATTCAACTATAAACACAAACAGACACAAAATCGACAAGAACATGACAATGATATGCTAAGAACACGATAACGATTCAATTTATATATTATCTCTAATTTTATATAATAATTCTAATTTAGAAATGATTGAACAAAAGAAAAATATATTTTTCTTATACCCGAGTCTAGTACAATCGGTTTAACAGATAATCTGATTTAATACAGATACGACATGAAATTTTCATGTTCTTATTGAATTGACACAATGATGATACGAATCTGTTAAAATCTCAACACCAACTCATTATTATTGTAGATATTTGTGTCGGATTATAGTGTAGTGTCAAAAATTGTCAATCCTACACTATATACTTGCTAGTAACTATAAGTACTATTTTCTATAAAAGATAATGTACTAAACCATTACAATTAATGCTCGGGGCCATGAGTCGGTCTCATTAAAGTATGCCTAATACAATTAAATTGATAATCCTTAACTATACAAGAACAAAAATACAAATTCCCAAATGAAAAATTGTTTTATGAATAAAATTATTTATAAAAATCGTTCAAAGGTTAGTAAAATCTTTTTGTATTAAACTCTATACTACACATATGGTGTTCTTCTTAGCTTTTCCTTTTAGCTTGAAATGAGCGGTACCTTGCAATCCAAAAGTCCCTCTACAACAGAAAAATGAACGTGTTCTTGAGCCCTCATAGAAATATAGACAGAGTGAACGATTCTTTCCTCCCAACTTCATTGATCAACGACTTCTATAAATGACATATACAGTGTCAATGGTTGGCTCGAGCTATGGTTGATAAGAATAGATTTGGATTGATCCTCAAGATCTTTAATTCTTGCCTCTCTAACATCTAATCAATATGGAAGGAGATCCCTTTTCTTACCGTTGAATGCGATCAAACTCGATACCTCTTTCATTAGATAGTCTTTAAACACTAATTTCCATCATCCGAAAATGTCCTTCTTGAGGGGACGAAAGTACTAAACCCTATATTATACAATTAATTGAGGAGGTTGTTCTTTCAATTAGGCTAAGAGCTAGGGGCAAACATGTAAAATCAATTCGCTAAGAGAAGAAGCTTCAGATACCCTTCATTTCACATGGAGTCCAGCACCTTTCAACTTTTAGTGTTTGTTTATTTATATATTATCAAACTATATATCAATCAATTAAATTTTTGCATAATTTTCCAAATTTTAATAACATGCAAAGATTCAGTGTTACAGATGGGCAGCATGTTCTTTGCCAAGAAGTAACAGTCTTTATATTATTGGAATGGGGGTGAGAAATAATTCATTGCATTGGGCACACATACATTAATCATTGATATATTTTTTTTGTTTTTTAAATAAATACTCAAAAGTTTTATTACATTCTACATAGATATCAGTAACATTCGAATTTACAATATTTCAGTTACTAACTAGTCATCGTCATTCTACTGATTTATTATTGATTATTGTATGCTTGTATATTAAATGAGTATCTTTTATATAGTACTCCATTTTATTCGTTTGAATATATATAGAACGTTTTAAATTTTTTCATAGAAATTATAAAAGTATCTTATTTTTCAAAAATATTTGTTTCCGATTTTATCCTATTAAATATTTAATTCTGATAACAATAATATATTATCTATATTTATAATATAAATTTATTTTAATATTATCCACTAGAGTTTACTTATACATACAATTGTAATATAATTTATCGTTGAATATTTCTAGAGTTCTATTAAATAATAATACTTTTAAAAAGAATATTAAATATATCATAATATAATTTTATTTTGTGATAATCGCATGTAAGTAGATTAGTTGTTTAATTGAATTATGAATTCCTTAATTTTTAATTTATTAATTTAGATCAACAAAAGTCATACTATGATTATAATAGTTTTTATACAAACAAATAATTAAAATGTACAAAAGTAATATTTTTTACAATTCCATCACTTTAAAGTAATGAAGGCATACCGTACTTCCACGTGATCCTAACTAGTTTACACCTTCAACATTTTTTTTAAAAGTGTCCTCGGACCAAAACTTTGGCATCAAATCAATCTCTTGACACGTTAGAGTCCTTTCGATGTCCGAGTTCTGATCCGAGATATTTTTGAAAAAAATGTTGAAAGGTAATTGTTTCAAAGGTTTCTTGCATGAGAGAGAGACTAGTAATGACAGCTCTTTTAAACTCCACTCATACAAAAGAAACTTGACATCCCACATGATCACATTTCATACTCCAACAGTTTTCTCTTAACAGCCACACAACAAAAAGACATTATCTTTCCAAGACAAACACAGCAACAGAATGTGTAATTAAATCCCAAAATACTCCCTAATCCCCCCTTGAGTTGACCTAATCACCATTAATCTACTCCAAATTACAATTAGCACCACTGTAAACACATTCCATCCATGTTTTAATGTCGGATCAAATGTACATCAGTCCAAATCTTTACACTCATATTAGTAGCTGTTTAGAATCCCAAGACCTCACGAACTGGATTAAACTAATCCTCAATTAGTGATTAATTAATCATTAGTCTCATGCTTGATGCAAAAAGGAAAAAAGGGGGCCCCATTTTCTTGATAATAATTGGGATAACTAACTGATTAACCAATCATTGATGCAGCTTTGTTCATATACCTATGATGAGGCTCGCAGCTTCTTGCAAGAGCCTAAAATGGTGCAAGAAAACTGAAAGCAAACCTTAATCAAATCAAAAGAAGAAAGAAAAAAAAAATGAGGGTTCATCTTTTCTTCTTCTTCTACTGTTCCATTGGTTTGTATTCTTCTCTTGGCGCCAACGGGTCATCCATCGATGAGCTTGCGACGCTTCTATCGATCAAATCCGGCTTCGTTGATCCATTGAATCAGTTGAAAGATTGGGGAAACTCAACACATTGTCGTTGGAGCGGAATCCTCTGCAACTCAGAAGGCCTAGTAGAGAAGCTGGATTTGTCAGGAATGAATCTAAGTGGCATTGTTTCTGATCAAATTCAAGATTTGAGGAGCCTTTCCGAGCTCAATCTTTCGAACAACGCCTTTTCGTGCGAGCTTCCGAAGGGATTAGGCAATATGAGCTCACTAAAGAGCATTGATCTGAGCATGAACAACTTTGTTGGGAGATTCCCATCTGGGCTTGGGAGATTCCCTAGTCTTCAGATTCTCAACGCGTCGAGCAACGATTTCGAGGGCCTGATTCCGGAAGATCTAGGCAATGCATCAGCATTGGAGAGCCTTGATTTCAGGGGCAGTTTCTTTGAAGGCCCAATTCCTTCATCTTTCAAGAATCTCCAAAAGTTGAGATTTTTAGGCCTTTCTGGTAATAATCTCACTGGAAAGATCCCCGTCGAGCTAGGCCAGATGTCATCGCTGGAAACGATCATCATCGGCTACAATCAGTTCGAAGGTGGGATTCCATCAGAGTTTGGTAATCTGAGTAATTTGCAGTATCTTGATTTGGCGGTAGGAACTTTGAGTGGCTCGATTCCGCCCGAATTAGGCCAATTGAAGAAGTTAACTACTGTTTACTTGTATCAGAACAGTTTTGAAGGCAAGATTCCACCTCAAATTGGGAACTTGGCTTCTTTAGTCTATCTTGATCTCTCAGACAACCGGATTTCGGGTGAGATACCATACGAGGTGGCAGAGCTGAAGAATCTACAGCTGCTGAATCTCATGTGTAATAATCTTAGTGGTCAGATTCCAGAGAAGATTGGTGAGCTGAGAAAACTCGAAGTTCTTGAGCTCTGGAAGAATTCTTTAGTGGGCTCTTTGCCTTCCAATCTTGGTAAAAACTCTCCTTTGCAATGGCTTGATGTTTCATCAAATTTCCTGTCTGGTGAGATTCCACCTAGTCTGTGTGAATCAGGTAATTTAACTAAACTTATCCTCTTCAACAACTCTTTTTCTGGTCCAATTCCAACTACACTCTCAAATTGCTCGTCTCTCGTTCGAGTTAGGATCCATAACAACAGCCTTTCAGGTTCTATCCCATTTGGTTTTGGAACTCTTCCAAAACTTCAAAGGCTTGAACTTGCCACCAACAATTTGAGTGGTGAAATCCCACAAGATTTCACTCTGTCTACTTCCCTCTCACTCATTGATGTCTCTAGAAATCGATTAAGCTCGTCGTTGCCTTCTACCCTTCTCTCCATTCCCACACTCCAAACTTTCATGGCTGCGTCCAACAACTTGTTAGGAAAAATCCCAGATCAGTTCCAAGATTGCCCTTCACTCTCCGTGCTCGATCTCTCCCACAACCATTTCTCCGGCGCCATTCCACAGAGCATCGCTTCGTGCGAGAAGCTCGTGAATCTGAACCTCAGAAACAATCAGTTCAGTGGAGAAATCCCGACATCCATAGCCACAATGCCGACACTTTCAGTTCTCGATCTCTCCAACAACTCCCTCGTCGGAAAGATACCCGAGAATTTTGGGAGCTCGCCAGCTCTCGAAAATCTCAATATCTCATATAACAAGCTCGAGGGCCCTGTTCCAAACAACGGAATCTTGATGACTATAAACCCAAATGATCTCGTAGGCAACGCCGGTTTATGCGGGGCCATACTTCCACCATGTTCATTAGCCAGCATTAGTCCGCCTAGACACAATAAAACCCACATCAAACACATTGTTGTGGGATTCATCGTCGGGATCTCAGTGATTGCAGCTGCATTGATAGCAATTTTCACGGCGAGACAGATATACAGAAAATGGTATCTCTGCAGCAACTCCTTCACTGACTGGTTCAAGAAAAGCAACTCAGAATGGCCATGGAGACTAGTCTCATTCCAGAGGCTACACTTCACAAGCACAGACATACTATCCTGCATAAAAGAGTCGAACGTGATAGGCGTTGGAGGGGCCGGAATCGTGTACAAAGCCGAAACACAAAGGCCACACTCCACCATAGCTGTGAAGAAGCTGTGGAGATCAGAATCAGCAGATATCGAAAATGGCGACGATCTCTTCGCAGAGGTGAACCTTTTGGGCAAACTGAGGCACAGAAATATAGTCAGACTTTTGGGCTACCTTCACAACGAGGCAGATGTAATGATGCTGTACGAATACATGCCAAATGGGAGCCTTGGATCAGCTTTGTATGGAAATCAGGCTGGGAAAATATTGGTGGATTGGGTTTCGAGGTATAATGTTGCTGTTGGCGTAGCGCAAGGACTAGCTTATCTTCACCATGATTGTCATCCACCAGTTATACACAGAGATGTGAAGTCGAATAATATTCTGTTGGACTCCGATTTCGAGGCGAGGATTGCTGATTTTGGCCTGGCAAGAACAATGCTGCACAAGAATGAGACTGTTTCGATGGTGGCTGGATCATATGGCTACATTGCACCAGGTAACTAATTAGTTCACTGTATCTATCTATCCATATTTCAGATGGTAGAGTATGAAAATTAGGGATGATTTGGTAAGGTATACAGGGATTTATTGCCGTACAGTATGAGAAAAATCGATACCGTATGCCGCAATTTTGGTATGCGTAATTTATATACCGCTGCCTTATCGAATTTTTGGTATACCGTTACTGTTCCGAAATAAAGAATAATAATTAATAAAAAAAGTAACATTATGTATTTCGGTACGGTGAATACCGGTATACCGAAAATATTACAAAGAACATACCGTTACCGTATCGAAAATTTTCGGTATGGTATGATACTGTCCCAAAAATTACGGTATACCGAAATTCGGTATTTTTTCGACGATATAATATGTATGGCATTTCGATATTTTTCCCCATCCCTAACGAAAACATGGAGGAGAGAATTAGTAGTAGAAAACTAGAAATGTTGTAGTTTTGTTACAATCAGCAAGCTAATACACTTATTTATACTTGTAGAGCTAATCTATTTTAAGAAGCAAATAAATCTACTCGGGGAAGTAGATCACTCTTAACTTCGAAAGTAAATCACTACAATAATTACCCTACTTAAACACCCTAACACTACATATCTAAAAAACGCGTTCGAATCTGTTTCTTTTGCCTGCAGAATACGGTTACACACTCAAGGTCGACGAGAAGAGCGACATATACAGCTACGGAGTAGTCCTTCTCGAGCTTCTCACAGGGAGAATGGCATTAGACCCTTCGTTCGGAGAGGCGATCGACATAGTCGAATGGGTACGAAGAAAGGCGAAACCCGAAACAGCATTGGATCCAGACATAGCAGGGCAATGCAAACATGTGCAAGAAGAGATGGTTCTAGTTCTCAAGATTGCACTTCTTTGCACTGCTAAGCTGCCAAAAGAGAGGCCGTCGATGAGGGACGTGATAACGATGCTCGGAGAGGCGAAGCCGAGGAGAAAGAGCATCTGTCAAAGCTGGGGATACACTGCAAACAAAGAGAAACTGATATTTGCACACTCACCAGTTATAGGCCTTCTCTAGCCCAGCCCGTGTAAACTTCTCAGTTTATTTGAATGCTTTGAAGTTTGATCAGCTTGTATAATTGTGTTCATGAAATGTAACTTACTGTTTTCCCCAATGAAAGAATCATGGGGGATCAACTTGTATAATGATTAATGGTAATTGTTTCTTAAAGAAAGGTTAGTATAATCCTTCAATTGTTTCTAGAATGGTTGCTTTCTTGCATGTTTTGGTGTTTGCTACAACAGTAACATTTAAAAGCTAATGATAAAACTTTTTGCAACTTGTTTAGTGACGTTAATACAGAACGAGTTAAATTTGAGCATGACAAAAAAAACTTAAAACAAAAGTAACATTTGATAGTTAATTATGATAAATAGGACTCTAATGATGTTGGGATGAAGTTTGTTCGAGCTTGTTTAATGAGTTATTTAGGTAAATTATTAATCTGATATTCAACTTAATAATTTTACAAACAAATAATAAGTAAGGTTAAATATGTAATTATGCACCATTTAAACCTTCTTCAATGGTTTACAATATAATTTAATTGCAATAGTAACAAAAATCTACACAGAAGAATCCCATATGGAGGATCTAGCCCTCCCCCACATAAATCTTGATCATACATTTTAA
>AYJT01098642.1:0-10456 GCA_001278415.1 Ocimum tenuiflorum | reverse complement strand
GCCCGGTTCGGCCGCGAACCGTTGGGGTATTTCCGATCTCTTGGAGAGAAAAAGTACCATTCCTTTTCACCGTAAAGCGCCATTTCTGTCGTCAAAAGCGCAAAATTAGAAACCCTAATCCCAATTCTAATCGGTATTGAAAACGCAAATTGAGATTGAAAAACGTTGCAAAAATTGAAATTCCACATCGGGAAAACAATATTCCTGTATTGAATTTCCAATCAACTGATTTATTTTTTTCGAGAAAACTCTGCAAAGCAGGAAAACAAAAACAAAATCAAAATGAAAAAAATCAAAGAAAGGAAGGACGAATCTTACCGGGAAGCTGCCATGGATCGAATTTGTAGAGGTCGATCTCGGCGATAATGGGGACGGAGATGGACTGGCCGGCGCACTTCCGGCAGAGATAATGCACGACGAGCTCGTCGTCAGTGGGGTGGAACCTGAATCCCGCCGGCAAATTCAACTGCTGCTCGCCTCCCTTCATTCACTGTATATCCAAATTAATCCTGAAAAACTGAATTCACGATTCTCCTTATTCTTGAGCGAGTAGACTTTTCTTGGATTAGGTTGAGGTAAAACAGCTTCGCTTTGAAACGAGGAAATGGAAGGCTGGAGCGGGTATATATACAGGCAGCTATTGTATTGTATGGTGTCTACGATGGCGATCTAGTCATGTTAAACTGCACGTGAGTCATTGCACTTGTTCAAAATAAATATTATTATTTTAATTTAAACGTGCTCTCTCTCTCGTCCAGTACGTGTGAGTGTGTGTTTTTGTTGGCGGCCGTGGCTATGCATGTGGTGGGGCCCATGTTACAACTCATACTTTCGACTAAGGGTAATAATTTTTTTTTAATTATCACGGTGAAAATTAGTATAAGAACCTAACATGGTAATCATGAGATTATAATTTATTACAATTAATGTATTTATTTTGTTTGTGAAGATAAAGATAACACTTTCTGGTACACATGCTGGATCATGAAAAATAATTTTGAGAAAATTCAATTCAAATGATTAAATATTAAGGAAATTTATTTATTATATGCAACTTGTGTAGGCGTTTGCTTGGGGCGAAAGGTGGTGGAGGGGTTGACAGCCGCCAAGGAAATATGGACTTGACGGTCTAATCATCACATGCCACGTATGCTTAAGTGCCCCACGTGTGGGTAATACGTCATTGCTTTCGTCATCGGCCCTTCTCCATTTCTTAATTTTGAAAAGTCGACACTTTTATGTTGCTGTGCAGCCCGAGTCAAACCTTGACCCACCTGTTATTTCCTTATTTTTTCCAAATAAAAAAAAATCCTTCTCCCATTAGAGAGTGTTCAATTATATCTTTAGATTTTCATAATTAGTGTTTTTTTGTATGTTACGAATGCACTCAAGTGATTTTACAAATAGAAAATAAGTAAGTAGTCAATTTATTAAAAATTATATTATATAAAAATACGATCTAATACTTTGAAAATTATTAAAAAGACTAAATAATTTGCCATGAATGATATTAATTTATATATTAATTTTTTATGCATGTTATCATATTATTGAAATAAATCTCAACTATTGGTTGGAGTTATCATAAATACTAATTGCTAATTGATCTGTGAAAAAAATAATTGCACTAACTAATCATTTTGGGCAAGTGCGTGTGGACAAAGTTAAAATTTACACAGCAACGATGAAAAAGGTTAAAAAAAAAGAGAGTTGAATTAATTGAGTTATGGAATCAACGTTGACCCCAAAATCCCCATTCACATCTGATCACATTGATCGATGTGTGATGATCTTGTAAAATATTGTGCTTATCCATTAATTCTATACTCCGTTTATTTTGTTTCTTTTTTTCTTTTGAAAAAAGTTCTATACTCCGTTTATTTTGTTTCTTTTTTTCTTTTGAAAAAAGTTCACTATACCTTGTCAGAGAAAACAATCTCTCTAAATAAATTTAAAATTTAACTCTATTTTTTTCTTAATTGACAAATTACAAGCAAATAATTTCTCATAATTTTTTTAATTAGGATACTTTACTTTTTTAGAATAAAAAAATTTGTTGGAAAAAAGTGAGATGTGTACACCAACTTCCTAAGATACCTTAGAAAAGGTGCGTTGTTTCTAAGATCATTAAATAGAGATACAATGAAGCGGAAAAATTGTCATAAAAAGGGAAATTTGTTCATAAATATCGGTTTAGGAAAATAGAATGACACTGTGGGATGGATGAAGGAGGGGAGTTCTACCATACCCTATGTGGTACTAGTTCTCCACTTATAAAATAATTTATTTTTCATTAACATTGTAAATATACATGCATGTGACATTATTCTCGTGATGAAGTATCACACAATATTAAAGTATGAACACAGTTTTAGAATTTTACGATTTTATATTTGGAGCTCTGTCATTAAAGGATGCACTTGATCAAGGGCATATTAGAAGTAAAATAGTATATTAATTATAATATATATGTACCAAAAGAAAATAATATATGTATGCTCATGGAAGATACGTACAAAATGATTAATACATGGTATGCAGTGTATGTGGCAACACGAGAGTTTGTTAGTTGACAAGTCAGCATGTTGATGACGCAACAATTGCTTACGTCATCTCAAACCCTTTCAATTTTCTTGGTAATTTCTTTACGTTTATCTTTCATATGTTTGAATGATTTATCAAACTTAGACTTCGCAATAAGTGTAGAGCGGTCGAACATTTTGTTCATTTTCAATACATATGGAATGTTAACCATTTTGTATTTGATTGACATAAGCGTGATCATTTGTCTAAAAAAAGTACGTGTGATTCTTAATTTCATAATTAATAACCATGCCAGACTATTTAAAGTAGATAGGTATATTCAAATATGCAAAAAGTATTGTAAGTTATGTTGCGGTTATCTCAAATCAATCTATGAGAATAATTTCGTTAGTTATGTTGCGGTTCTCTCAAATCAATCTATGAGAATAATTCAGTATTTTTACACCTCACAATTTCTATTTAATTTATTCTTTTGTATTGTGAATTCACTCAAATCATGTCATGTGAAGTATATAAAATATATATAAGATTTTGAGTAATGCATCACTCCAACTTTAATTTATTTCTTTGCGGGTAGCCATAAATTTGGGTTTAAATTTTTGTAGTGTTCCTTTTGAGTTCAAAAGAGAGATCTGCAGTATTTTTTTTTTCTTTACTAAAATGTACCAAGTTCAAACTAAACACATTAACTAGAAGTCGAACAATCAATAGTATAAATCAGTCAGATGGGAATCGAACATGAGATCTCAAAATCCATCGCTATGTTCTTTGCTTGTATGTTGTTCTTGCTTCACATATGATACTATCAAACTAGTTAGTGTTTCTGTGTGAGTTGAGATTTTGGCATACAACTAACATTTTAGATTAATTGCACGCATATTAGAATTTTATTTTTATTTTCACCACTTGTCAAAAACCCACCGCATATGATATATTGGTAGTGCCTAACTTGATAGGATAGAATTTTCCCTCTACATTATGTGTGGAATAATCTCAAATTCTAAAAATAATATCTCAGCAACTCATGTGTAATATAATTTCGTTCGTTCGTTCGTTCGTTCTTTCCTTTTTGTTTTTTTTCCAATACCATCGCTTTGGTTAACTCAAAATTTGAAGTACTATAGTATATTCATAAGTCAAATACCAATTACCATCATTTGTGGAAACTATCTTCTCCAAGGTCAGCTTCAACACTATTTTTCGTTTAGATATTGAAAGCTTCTCAAAATCTTGATTTAATTGTTGTTGCGTCATGGTATTTTGAAAATATAAATATCAAGGTTCTCTTCGTATAAATACTAGGGCACTTCGTATATATTCTTATAATTATGGTATAAGTGAAAATGGATGTCCCTTACCAAAGGGCCTTTATATTGGATTGTGTGTTTTTCTAATTCGTTCAACCATTACAACCAGAGGAAATAGATCATCTGTTGTGCAATCCAATTATGCTACAAAAATTCAACAATAAGAAACAAAAAAGAAGAAGAAGAAAAAGAGTTAATAAATGGTGGATGAGGTGCCGAAATAAATGGATTTCACTAATAATTATTTGAAATTCGTCCCCGCCTTCCCAAAATGACATTTATGTACACGACCTCCTCTGAGGCCCACTAGAGATCGCTAAGATCAACTTTGACGCCACCTAAAACTCCCCATTCCCAAGGCTCTATCATGCTCGCCCGGATTGTCAATATTACTCTCTAATATTGATCAAGTTTCGAACTGATATTTGACTTCACAAACCAACATAAGTCATTCTCAACATGCTTCGTCGTCACTTGCACGGACCTTGCAAAACTTGTCAAGAGATTGTTTATCATAGTTCTACCCCCAGACTATGTCACCCATCATAGCTCTACTCTAGGTCAAGCACGTTTATATTTGGGGTGTTTCTAAAATAAATATAAGACAATATGATGCACCATATTGTTGGATGATTATCAAAGTTGATTCGACATTTTCGATGTATTTTCCTTCAAAAATTGAATTAAGTGAGATTCATCTTCAAGATACAAGTTTGAATTCAAAATCGTTCGAGGTAGGTCCTCGAGGCTGGAAGTTAGTGTCAAGTTGGTCTATTGAACTTAGTTTGTGAGAGGACGATACAACTTCGAGCGCTGGTTCTCGAAAGTGGGTAATTTGAGTTCCAAATTAGAATTTCGGTAATTCAATAATATACATTTATTTCAATTTTGGAGACTAATGAATAAGAGTTAAGGCTAATATATTTTAACAATAACAAAGAGTTGGTATAAAAGTTCCCTTGAAGCTTTTCAAACAGCAAGAATTTTATAATAATAATAATTATAATTCTCGATTTCAATGTTCCATTCTCTTATGCGTGTGCATCTCTGCAGAGTTAGAAGCACGATGCAAAAGAATGTTAAGGGTTCCTCCCGCCATTAAAATAAAAAAATAAAAATTGAATATGTGTGAATTAATAAGTACACAACACAGTTGATTCATCTTTAGTATCCAAATCCTTTCTCACAAATAACCCAATCGTCCCCTAGAATCACGATTATCGGTAATAATTTTTACATTAAATTTACGTACTTGTAAATCTCAAAATGAACTTCCCCGGATACACACACTCTAATTAAAGCCGAAATAAATTCTATATGGATACAAATAGTCAGTCAAACAAGAAGAAACAATTTTTGACCATTGAACAAAAAATAGGACATTATTAGCCTAAACCCCACACTAAAAAATAAATCAAGAAAAGGCTAAGACAAAAGAGTCAAAAGGGGCCCACGGGCTCCCCATGTTCTTATCGTAATACAACTAAAATTCAACATACAATTTATCTCAAAAAAGTAGCAATAAATATTTGGTAGATGACGTGCTCCATGACCTAACACAGATAAGGATCTTATTCTCTTCAAAACCTCGAACCTGCTACGTGACTTCATCTCATATACCACCAAATCCCTGTCCTTTCAAAATATATTTATGGCATTAATCTTATTTTAAAAACTATTATTCTTAAATATTGTCAATTTGTACTTATATATACATATGTTTGTTTTTCTTGAACATAACTTATAAAGCAAAACAGAGTAAGACATTAAAAACAGGAACTTTCTTTTTTTTTTTCTTTGATAATAAAAACAGAAACTTTCAATCGCATATCTTGAGAATCAAATAATTTCTATATCTAATGAATTTCTAACATTTAATTTTATGCATGGCTGTCTTTGTTGGGAAATTTTATGCTACAATTGTAGGCACTACCTGCATCGCTCACATAATCGTGTGGGATTCATGTGAACTCCATAACTTCATATGAGTGTGGTTGATACTGTGTGCAATAGTACCAAAAATTTTCCTTATTTGTCGCGCTTTTTATTTATTTATGTTACTACATCGTAATTATTTTGTTTTGTAGTCAGCATGTCTACATTAAAGTAATTAAAACCCGTGTGAATGTGGATCCCATTTTACCAGAATCTTTTGCATCTATCTTTCTGATTTTACTTCTCTTATATGCTTAGTATTTTTCTTTTCCTGGTCTATTCAAATGGGAGCAAACTCATTTGTCCGTACCTTAATTTTTTAATTAATTCGATTTGTGAGGTAATCGAGATGGTTTCAAATCAAAATGTCCAAGTGAGATGTATGCATCATCAATTAATTATTCGCTCTTTGATTTTTGTTGCTAAAACTGTCGGACTAGTCAGCAAGTGTTTTATGATGCTGACCCAAAAATATTATACTGAATGTTATTTTAGTCTTATATAGTTTCAAAAAGAAAAAAGAAAATCTTTGAACAACTGATAAAAATTGCCATTTTGGAGTTGTTTTATTATAGATCGTTCAGAGGATCAGTGTGATTTCTAGTGTCTAAAAGAACATTTTAGGGAAAAACAAGAGTATAAACTTGTTTTGGAATGTAAATGATTAAATAGTCTGATATGTTCCAACTTCTAATTCTGGATGTTTTGCATCTCAGGTTAATACGGGGCACAAAACTATGACACTAGAGGAAGTGGCGGACAAAAATATATGGAATCAACGGGCACACAACCTCACTAATTAGGTTATAATATTGAGACATGAACATAATATCATATAATACACTCAGTGTGTATATATATATATATGTGTGTATATATATATATATATATGATTTTAATCGTATGCAAATCACATCTTATAATCTTATATTCAAACTAAGCACGTATTTTGTCCGTATATATGTCTTGTTGTATACGTTAAAACTGTGTTGCATACGACATGTTACATGTTTGCATATGACACTATATAACTATTTATATATGAATATATATGTTTTATTGTCAGGAAGTGAACGATTATTATAAAATTACCAATATAACCCTATATGCAACAAATCCACATACATATACAAGCGGATGGAAACTAATCAAGACTGTCAATTTGCATCATCCTACGATTGTGATGCGCGCTTAATTTGCATTTAAGGGTAGTATGCACTGTAGCATGACCCTTCCTATGCTTGTTTTTATTATATTTACGATGATTATGATTTTTCAATCATCATTCCCATCCGAAACATATTAAAATGACAAATAATGTTACAGATTGTGTTATATTATTCAAATGATTGACGTGCATATTAATTAATGGAGATAAATCATGGCAAAATTTTACTTTATTAAGAATATAATTTTTTCCATTAATTAGTACATGTGTCAATCATCTGAATAATGTAATACAATGTATAATAACATTGTGGAACAAATGATGTTAACCAAATCACACCATCATTAGCTAGGAAAAACAATCAAAAGTAGTTTCTCTGCTGCTCATAGGGTGGCTACATATTTGTTTCATTATCATTCTTATATTCTTAGTTGAAAAAAGGGTGAAAAAACACATTGATTATGACCTCTCGACCAACTGAATTTATATAGACATATGCATGAGAATTATTCTTAATTACCTGGCGTACATTAATAATATTAATTTGCTGAGCACACATAAAATAATATAATAAAATCATTAAAATCCTGTTCTAAAAAATTGTTATATCTTTTTCACATGGAGTCGCCCTCTTTTTCATTAAACCATGACCAAACCTGGAGTTAGAATTCAAAAAATTCTGTATTATGTGCTTAATTATCATTCTATATTTTTATGAGATGATATGAATGAAAGACGGTATTTGTATGTTTGACTAATAAAATGAGGAAGTGAGTGAAGGTGGATGAAAAGCGTCATTTTCGTGGGAGAAAAAGTGGTCCAACTTCCAAAGACGGTCTCTGAATATCTCTAGAAGCCCTGCTTCCCGCTTTCCACGAAGTTTCATTTTGTTTTTGCCCAACTTTACGCTTATATTACACGTCACCTATCACCTATCGTTCCAGGTGGATATGTATTTGGGTTTAGGATTCATAGCAGGTATGAGTTTTGGTTGCTGAAAATTAACTATTTAGATCCGCCTAAATCGTTTAGGATTATAATATATATATAATAATAATAATAATAACAACAATAGGATTATAATATAAAGGAGATCAGAGTTTTGTCTTTATATTTCTGAAATTAAATCAAATATATACGGCGTGTCTTTGATCTGTGGACAAATTACTTTTACATTTAAGTGAGGGATTTGGATTTATGCGTGGATATGATCTAATTATGGGTTGATACTCTTAATATACTTTGCGATCAAAAGTAGAAAGTTTGATTCATATTATTTACGTAAATTGGTATTTGTTTGAACCATACCATCATTATGGTTAATTCTGTTACACGTGATTAAATTAATACTTTCTTTAATGATTTGCATGCTAGCTATCATACATAAGTATATAAGAACCAGTCACTATTCACCACCGGAATAAGAAATAAATTTGCAAATTTTTAATTAACATAAACGACAGCAGCGATCTGCCACAAAAGAAAAATTATATAGATAAGTTTAAAACATAAATTTTTATATTTATTTTAGAGTTTAAGGAAATGAAATTTGATACATTTTTAATAGTCCTTACAGGCCTGTTATTGAAGAAGAAAAAGAAGACAATTTTCTTCTCTCTACCTGGAATGTGGCCTTTTTGGATTAATTCTGAGATGTGGGCCTCTATATTTCAGATCCAATAAAATTGTAGTATTTTCTGTATTTTGTTTGTAATTGTGGCATGGGGCACCAGCCCAAAATGGACATTAACCAATCCTAATAGCTTAGCTATGTAGGCTATAGAATGATAGTAATTGTCTCCTTCCATGGTTTAAAGTAGGATGTCAATCCGATCTAGTACGGCTTCAATCTCTATCACAAAGTGCAATTTGTAATATATCTCTAATATTCAACCTCAAAAGTTCGATTCCAGTGTAAGTTATATAGTTATATATAGTTTCTAATGAATTATGATTATGACATAAAAAATTATATCATTCATGGAGTGGAAATGTGTTCCAACATTATGGAGAAATAAATATATTTTGATTGTTCAAATTGATGAATATATAAAGATTATGATGTGCTTTCGAATGTTTACATTGAGGGAATAATTGTTTGAAAAATTAAGACATTACAAACCCACAAATTTAAGTTCGTTTAAAAGTGAGTTTATGTGTTTGTTGGCCTGAAAATTAAAGGGTTAAGATTAAGTCGAGAATTTTTTGCCTGAAAATTCAATCGACATTATCTAAATTAAATAGCTCACGATTCTGGAGGACTCGCTCGAAACTTGATGGATTGTCCTGATTAATATCCTATAAAGGTTGATTGATTTTTTTTTTTTTATTCTTAAAATAACTGACTAATGGTAGAAAGGAAGTCGTGGCTGGTGAGTATTAAACTTAAAATCTCTTTATTGTGGAGAGTTTGTTTAAATCAAAAGATACAAGTTGTGAAGTGAAATCTCTTGCAATCTAATGTTACAAGTTTAAGTCCTACTTGACCATTTATGTTTTGAACTATTCTCTTACAGCGTCGTGGCAAAAAGTAGATCATTGTTTCAACTATAAAATGTCAAATCTTTTCTACGATGGAGAAATGATTTTTATTTCTTTTATTCCACATGAGTGTGTTGGTGATTTCATCCAAATTTTGTATTGCAGTTATCTCAACCATAAACTTCGTCTCCATTTTATATGTTTGTGGCTTGTTTTCTTTATTTCATGACATATCTTTTGATAATTTTTAAATCATACATACAGTTTCTTTCTGCTTAATTTTTTAATTTCCCCTAAAATTCCTCAATCATTAACCGCTTTTGCAATTTTTACATAAACTTTCCCAAGTTGCATACTTTAATATGACCTTTAAATTTTTTGCAAATTTAACATAACAGTTATTACTTTTACAATTTTCACATCAACTTTCAAATGTTGCAAAATTTACCATTATCTTTTAAATTTAGAAATTTTAACATTTATTTTTTTACAACATAATCATCTAACATAATTAATCAGTCGATCACGCATACATGGAGTGCGTTGAACTTTCATGTTGCTTTTAATTGTATCTAGTAAACGTATAAAAATATGTTTAGAGTGAAGTTCATTCTTGATTTTTATAATTACAACTAATTTTAGTGACTTGTACCTAATTTGGAGATTTTTATAATATTAAACATTAACATAATTTAAAATACCACGATTAACATAAAACCACTCAACACAACTGATTTAAAAAAAGTCAAATCTAATGATTTCAGTAGAAATTTGCAAATTTGAAATTTATGCAAAATTTAAAATATTATGTTAAAGTTTCAAACATTTTGAAATTTTATGTAAAAGTTAGAAAACAAATAATTGTTAAGTTGAATTCGAAAAAAATTAAAAAATTATTATAAAATTTTTAATCTTTGAAAATTTACGTAAATAATGCAAAAGTGAGCCGATGTGGATACTAACCAAATTATTTTTATCAAGTTGGCTAAAAAAGAAAGTTACTTTAATAGAAAGATGGGGA